>JADPWL010002990.1:0-12188 GCA_019059595.1 Marasmia exigua | reverse complement strand
AGAATAACAGTGGGATTACAAATATATACAGATAATGCTTTTCTGGGATTTGTGATCACCCAATCCGCCAGTTAACAGCGTCGGTTGATTAAGCACTATCACATCATAGTTGCAATGACTTGATTCTATGATGGAGCTTTGCAAGGCCGTGGGACAGTTTATAGGCTGGATCCTTATACTTTTCTTAAATAAACTACGACGACGAGTAAAAAGGAACAAAAAAAATACCTACTTAGATAACGGGTAGGCACACTAGCGACGCCAATCGATTTTAATGTTTAGCTACTAAAGCGGAGCTGTTGACACGATTTTCAGGGTTACAATCTCTCTGCAACACCCTATACTATTATTTAATACTTATCTATTAGTTAAACTGTTTGGTCTGCATTGGCACTCGATTTTTTGGGGATTAGGTTACCGCCAAAACAGCGGCCGCTTTGCGGTAAATCAATTTTTCGCGTACAAAAACGGTACCACACATTTGTTGCATGGTTATAAAAGTAATAAAGTGTTTGCAGAGAGGTTGCACCCACGAAATTGTTTAAAATAGATCGGTTTAGTAGCTAAAAATTAAAAATCGAATTGGCGTCGCTAGTGTGCCTTCCGAGGGACACGTTACAATAGCGACCATTTTGTAGACTCGGGCTGACACCTAAGAATGGTTTACGAAAACTTAAGTACATATTTTTGGCCCGACCGGGGATCGAAAACCAGGTGACCTCTTGCGCACGCCGTCGCTTTAAAGTGCGAACCCACTAACCACTGCGCCATCGAGGACAAGAAAAAAAAATGTTGTATCAACTTACAGACATTCAGACTTTAATGTTATTCGATTTAAAAACTTTCTTATATCGGCCAATTAAAATACATTATAGTAGCATCCAAATCGCGATAAATGGATAATGTAACAAATATATTTATCATCGCTCGATTTCGGTAATACATCCAAAACAATTCAATTCAATTATTCACGCGAAACACTGGTGCTTAAAATGGTGTTTACCAATAAAATTCTTAGGCAGGGGCACCCTATACGGTAGGGCACATTAGCGGACGCCAACCGATTTAAATTTCAGCTACTAACCGGACCTATTTTTTAAACAATTTTCGGCTACAACCTCTCGGCAGAACATTATACTATTTATTTAATCATCATTCATCATCATCAATCAGCCCATTTAAGTCCCCATGTGGGGCACGGGCCTCCCAATCACATGAGGGTGTAAATTAGCCAATACTCAACACGTTGGCAGACGGCGTTGGCGAGGGTTTTGATATAAATGCAGAGTTTTCAGTCTCGATGCTGATGATAATGACCAGCAGCTTTACCTTTAGTCGCCTTTTACGACACCTCGGTAAGAGGTGAGGGTGGCCTTATTCTACTATGCCGGGGGGACCACACGGTGTATATTTATTTAATACTTATAGTTAAAAAACTAAACAGCTTGGTCTGCTTTGCACTCGAAGCTATTATCAACTTACCATCAGGGGTAATATGGTTTTAACCGCCTTTAAACCTATCTACAGTAAAAAAAAAAAACTTGGTTTACCGCCAAAAGTGGGCGGCCGTCTTTTTGCGTGAATAAATTTTTCGCGTACAAAAACGGAACAAACATTTGTGCATGGTTATTTAATGCACTGGCGCATTGCCAAGGGTCGAGCAACTTCTACAAACTGCGGTCGTATGGCAGTCACGGATATGACCGGAGGAAAACTCAAGATTTTCAGGGTGCGAACTATGGAAGGTCATCAAAACCATCTCGCATCGACTCCAGGTTTTTTCAACCGCTGTCTTCGCCGATTCTTGATGAGGCACTGGCGGAAAAAATATCCAACGAGCATCTGTTGAACGCTGCAACGCGAACCCGATCGATCAGCAGATCAAGGCCGGCAAGTGGAATGGATTGGCCACACTCTCCGGAGGGCTCTTGATCATATCTAAACAGGCTCTGGATTTGAAATCCCCAAAGGAAACGAAAACGTGGGCCGTGCCAAATAAACTTGGGGCGACGCAATGTAGCAGACGAGGTGAAGAACATCGGCAGGACTTGAAGTGAGGTCAAACGCGAAGCTCAAGACCGAACCGATGGTAAGACCAGTGGACGCCCTCTGCCCCAAGTCGGGGACATAGTCTAATAAGTCAAGGAAGTCATTATGCAACGAACTAAATGCCTGGATGAGATGAACATAAATCGAACAGCGACTTGCAGAGCCATGCAAGGAGGAGACGGAAACCATAGAAACACCATCTCATCCATCATCATCAGCCAATTTAAGTATCCATGCTGGGACACGGGCCCCCCAATCAAATGAGGGTAATTGCCATACACCACGCTGGCAGACGGGTTGGGCGAGGGTTTTGATATAAATGCAGAGGACCAACAATAAAAAACATAGAATATCTTTTATTATTATTTATTTAAGGATAGCCAACAAAAACATACATCATACACCGGTACGAAGGAAAAAACTACATTATTCCAAGATGCGTATAATTACGTTAATTAAAGGATACCACGACCATGTTAGAATATATCAAATTCTTTTAAATAGGAAACACAAAAAGAAGAGTAGAAAAAGTCAGAAGCAGACTCATCTCTTTCCAGCAAGAGAAAGTGGACATCGCGTAAAAACCCATGTGTTCCATTACACAATGTTGCAATGGAAACATATAGCTCAACTGTTACAATTATAAGAACAATTAAAGATTTGTACTCTTCTAATAATAGGAAGACCGTTGTTTATGCAATGCTGATTTGAATCTACGTCTGTGAATACGACAAATCAATATTCAAATTTTGAGATGACCGTATTAGATTACTGAACTGTGATTTGAACCATATCACGGAAGAAAAACGTATTTTATCGTGAAGCGACTCACTAGGGCCAGATGCAGAATGTGTCTTCTAGGTAAGCTTATCCCGTAAACCATGGAGCCTACAGGCACTTCAATCCGAAAGACATCGTGACGACTGATTGAAACACGAATCGTGAGTTAGGAGGCAATAGGATAGGGGAGTACAAAAGATCCATTAGGGTCTACGTCCACATGAAAAAAGGCCTCTAACAGATAAGATAAGATAGGGTCCATATCAATGAGGAATTTGACAGATCATAGTAAGCTGTTGTGTGCTGGTCTGTACCTTAACGTTTTTGTAGCAGTATCATACGAACACTAATATTTGATTAGTATGCCCAATGAAGGTAATTGTGATATGAATGGACTTTTTTTTTTAAGGACAGGAGTTTTTATTGATTGTTACCTATTTCTTCTTATGTGTATAAACAATCTTTAATAAAATCCCAGATCACTTCAAATCCTCCCACTGTGTCACAATTCTAAAACATTGTTTACTCTGTTGGCTCATCATCGCCAGCCCAATGAGTCCCACTGCTGGGGCACGGGATCACTCATATCACATGAGGGGTTAAATGCCAATTCACCCCGCTTTTGGCAGACGGGTTGGCGAGGAGTTTTGATATCAAATGAGAGTTTTTCCTTCTTGGGCGTGCTGATGATCATGCTGCAGCTTTACCTAGTCGCCTTTTACGACACATCGGTAAGAGTGAGGGTGGCCTACTTTCATACACACGGCAAAGGTTAGAACGGCCAGCAAAAAAAATCCTTTAAAATTCTCGGGGAGGAGGTCTTATAGGGCGTGTTTCCCAAAAACCCCCCCTCTTTATGAGAATAAATGATTTTGTATTTGTATTTATCGTGTCGATATTTTAATTTTATCAGCCCCAAATTCCGCACGCGAAACTGTAATGTCGGCTTAGCCGGCAAGAGTTCTCCATACGGCAGTTGTCTTGGAGAAAAGGGCATTGCAGGAGATGGGCTATGCTTCTATGGTCTGGGTTGGCGGCGCCGCATCGTTATAACGAAATTAAATCAATAAACGAAAAATTTATCAAGACATTTAAAATAAAAACGCGATTGTGATTTTCAAGGTATATGCACACGCTATTCATGTCACAATAATCTATAATAGAGAATATTAGACGGGACCGTTTTGGAACGCTGCCTCGGTCCAAGGGTTCGATCCGCCCACGTACAAACATTTGTGCGTCTGCACATGTTTGTTTCTGTATGGTCTGTCTGTTGTATGTATTAAAAGTATTTTTGGGTATTACAAAGAAAAGTATTATATGTAATTATTTGTAATCCGCTGTGATTCTGATATCGTAACACAGGTGCTTGAGCTACCTATCTCGGAGTCAGAGCAATGTATGGATGTTGGAAATAATTATTTATTTATAATAAGTGTAATATTAAAAATTTTTTAACCACATTTTTAAATCTTGCTTAATCGCTAGAAAAAAACTATTGATGATGTGACCATTGATAAATATAATATATGTGTGACATGAATGGCTGTGCGCAGCAAAATAAGCTTGAGAAAATCACAAATCCGTTTTTTTTTATTGTTAAATGTCTTGATATTTTTTGTATGTACATGTTTAATTTACCTTACAATAGTTCTGCCAGTGATCAGTACATGGCCTTTTAAATAAATCAAATGAATAAATCTGGAGAACAATTTGGTAATGCCAGTAGATATCTTCTACTGTTTGTGGGTTGCCGATATCTTGATATTTGGGACCTACAATTTTCCCCCCCCCCTAATTTTTTATCGTTATTTACATTTCTAGTTGATTTCATATAAGTTCATATTCGAAAAACTCAAAATAGGTGGCGTGTAGTACCTCCAAGGGAACATATTACAGGGGAACCACGGAGCCATTGGAATGGACTCGTGGGTCTCTTCCAAGGAATATTGCGAGGGGTACCACGAGCCATTAACGAATGACTCGGGTTCGACAAGGGAGCAGGGAAACCACGAGGTCAATCGCAATGGCTCGTGATTCCACCTGCCAATATTCCCTTGGAGGGGCCACGAGGCACCGTATATGGCTCGTGGTCCGTCCCGTCACCCCAGTAATAACTGCTTAGCGCAGGTTACCAGTATGTTTTATGAAAGGGCCAGTCTGGTTATGAGAGATGTCATGTCTGATATATTTTTACAAATAAGTTTAGTCCACACACTCTGGGTCCATGCCCACTATTATTACTGGAGAAAAATCTAACAATTTTTAATATGCTTTTTATTTGTGACGGACAGATTGGAACAGTTGGTATGAACGCTGCATCTGATACAAGGGTGCGGTCCGATCCCACGAAACAGTACAAACATTTGTGTGCACTGAACAGTTTTGTTTGTATTTGGGCTGGGATGTTTGCTATGTATTATAAGTAGTATTTACAAAAGAAAAGTATTATATGTATATTTTGTAATACCAATGCTGATTCTGATATCCGTAACACAGGCGCTTGAGCTATCTATTCGGAGTCAGATCAATGTATGTGATGTTGTGAAAAAATATTTATTTATTTATTATTTATTCTAAGGATCCATGCTTTTGGTGAGTTTTTTACGTTTTACGTCCCGAAAACCTATATTGTATCGGTATAAAGTCATTTCAGCATGTTAGATCAAACCACAATAAACAAAAAAATAGAATAATCCATCTGGCAATAAGGTATGGAACCGGCAAATTGTTTTTTAGCTTAATTTTTTGATCTAACATACTAAATGGACTTTATTCACGAGACCTATTTGGGATGAGGTATACGATGTAAAAAATAACGGTGTTATTACAAATTATTTGCTAAAGTGCTCGCGATAAATATCTAGGTTTCCCTAGGAAACGTAGGAGCCATTGCTCATTACTCGTGTTCCCCCCAGGGACAATTGCAGGGGGACCTACGAGTAATACAGGGTATTGATAGAAAAGTGGACTTAGGTCCATAGTCATACCAGCGCATGGCCAGGAAAGGGGGTAACTACCCCTCCCCTGAATTGCGTGCTTAAGCTGAGTTTGAGCTTCTTTTTCTTACGCCACGGCGACACACCTGGAACAATGTATATTCTATTGACCGGCCGAATATAAACTTGTAGGTACTTCTTAGTTGTTTGTTGTAATTTTGTTTAACATTTGGCCAGTTTTTTTTTGAATGTTGCGGTTTGTCGTGTGTGGAACACAGAAATGTTTTTATCTTATCTTTAAATAAATTAGATAACATTGTCTGCCTTGGCTTATCTAACCTAATGCCTTTGCCGTCTACATTTTAAACATAAAGTTTTAAGGCGACGGTAGCCTTAACTTAATCGACAACAATGCGTTTATAATGTTTAGCTACTAAAACCGGATCTATTTGAAACAATTTCGCGGGTTACTACCTCTCGCAAAAACTTATACTATTTATTAAATAACCATGCACAAATGTCGGGTACGTTTTGTACCGCGAAAAAAATTGATTATCGCCAAAAAGCGGCCACTTTTAGCGTGAATTCTGAATCCAATTTTTCGCGTCCAAATGTTGTCCGCGTCTTGTGCATGGTTATCTATACGAAATTATAAAGAGGAAAGATTTGTATCTTGTAATGTTGTAAGGAATAAACTAAAAAATACAGGATCGATGTGCAATAACTTTTTCCACCATTAGAAGCTGCAATATTCAGAAAGTAACATAGGCTATATAATACTCACGCTAGTCCTTATAGTTGTGAGCAAGTAACCAAAAATGTCTTTAAAAACGGGGGAAAAGTATCGTTTCTGAGGCCTTCCGTGGCGTTGCGGCGGAGCAATAAGTTAAAGGTTATAATAAAAATCTTAAGTCCCCGTGCGAAGCCGGGACGGCCCGCTAGTTTAATATATAATCATGATGTGTTTGCCGAGAGGTTGTAAAACCCGTATAATTGTTTAAATACATACGGTTGGTTGCTAAAACTTAAAAATCGATTGGCATTGCTATGTGTGCCCCTACTGTCATCATAGATTAATTAGGTTGTGGAAGTCTGTTTTTTTAGTCTGGGCCTAAACTAAGGGAATCTAATAAAATGAACCTCATAAGTTAAATCCGTAAATATATTGGTACACATTACATGAGAAAACTTACTAATCCTAGATTAACTAACGTACCAATCCGGCCATCATAAAGATCATAATTTTGGAATCACTGAATTTTTTCACATCTCGTTACAAGCGTCACTTCCATCATTTGGGAGCATTGAAAGCGAAAGATATCATCATTTCAGCCCATTCCAATACGACACAAGGCTCTCTCCAATGTTCTCACACAGATCGCCGTCTGGAATGACCGGCTGGCGCAATTGGTAGTGACCCCGCCTCTTACTGCCAAAGGTCGTGGTTCGATCCCCACCGGACAAAACATTCGAGCGATGAACACTTGTTGTTTGTTCAGTGTCTGGGTGTTGTAATATATGTATTTAAGTATATATGTTGTGTTCTCTGTTGTCTGATATTCGTAACACAAGTGCTTAAGCTACTTGGTACGGACTCAGGTCAATGTTATGAAGAATTTGGTCGAGAATTATATTATCGGTCCTGGCCGCCAGCATTAAATGCGCGTCCAAAAGAATATTTTAATAAAATAGCATAACTATCCGCTTTACATAGCTGAGTCGACATCCCATGATCCGCGGGGGGACCCGTTTTAGTGTTTGAGGGGCGGAGTAGTGGCTTTGACCAATCGAAGTTACAACCTGTGCGGATAAAGGAATGGGATCAGGAAATGGCGGCGCATCTGTTCACTTCTCGACTCGCACTCACTCGTGGGTGTGCGAGCGAGAAAGTGAATAGATGCGCCGCCATTTCTGATCAAATTCTTTATCCGCACAGTTTGTACAACCCGTAACCTGCGCGACGCTCCAAAGAGATTTTGTTTCAACTGTCCAAGAAAGTCGTTATTTTTTCTTCTTTTATGAGATAGCAGCGGCAGGACGAGCAGGACGGATCGCCTGGCGTTCAGCGATTGCCGCCACCATAGACACCCGCGACACCGGAGCGAAGTGCAGCTGCCAACCTTTAAACCCCCCTTACCCGCGGATGAGCTCCGGACCCTCACTCACGCAGCGAAACACAGGCACAGTTTTCTGTGAGGCCATGGTATCACTCCGGAAGAGCCGGCCCATTCCAGTAATTATTTATTTGGCCAAAATATATGTGTAGGTAAAACCTGCTTTTTGTCTTATCAGACACTGGCAATAGCGTGACACTGATTTGAATTTAATTTATAGTCTTTGTTTATAATAATATGTTATGTATAACTGTCTCCATGTGACCAAGTTATCACGTAGGTATACTTTTTTATCATCATCATCAGCCTATCGCAGTCCACTGCTGGACGTAGGCCTCTCCAATTGTTAGCCACCGTGATCTCTCCATGGCTTCTCGCATCCAGCTCTTGCCAGCCATCCTGCGCAGATCGTCCCCCCACCTAACCAGAGGGCGCCCTACATTACGTTCTCCAAGACGCGGTCTCCACTCTAGAACTCGTTTTACCCCCATCGGTTGTCGGTTTCTGCGGCTAATATGGCCAGCCCACTGCCACTTAAGCTTGCTAATCCGGTGAGCAATGTCGATGACTTTGGTTCTCTGCCGGATCACCTCATTTCGGATTCGATCTCGGAGAGAGACGCCGAGCATTGCTCGTCCCATAGCCCGCTGAGCGACCTTTAACTTTGTGGACCAGCCGTCCCGTAAGTGTCCACGTTTCGGCTCCGTATGTCATGACGGGTAGGACGCACTGATTGAAGACTTTCGTCTATAGGCACTGTGGTATCAGACGATACGAAGACACGACGTAGTTTTCCAAATGCTGCCCAACCTAACTGGATTCTCCTATTCACCTCATCCTCGAAATTGTTTCTACCCAATTGCAAAGTCTGCCTGAGGTATACGTATTTTTGAACTGCTTCGAGGACGGCACCGTGTATACTTTTTAAACCTATTAAATACAACTAATTATTTGGATACTCTAGCGGCTATTATTCTGGCTTTTTTCCACTGCGTCCTTCCTCTGCATCAGAAATATGAAAGTCCGAGGATCCCTACTGGTGTCGCTGATGTCCATGGGCGACGGCAATCACTTAATATCAGGCGATCCCTCTGCTCGTCTGTCACCTATCACAGAAAAAAAAGTACTTAATTCTATTCTTCATCTATTCTATTACCAGTGTTATGCACTGACCTCCAGCGCCGTCGTTGAACATGAACTCGTCCTGGAACTCCTTGAGGAACTGCTCCGAGCGGTGCTCATCCAGGAACAGAGAATACACCTTCTTCACATCTTCCATGCTCACCTGGAGAAAATTAACACATTTTAATATCTTTATTTGTGACGACCCGTTTGGAACAGTGGTAGTGAACGCTGCCTCTGGTGCAAGGGTTGCGGGTTGGATCCCCACACAGTACAAACATTTGTGTGCATGAACATGTTTGTTTGTATTGGTCTGGTTGTTTTCTATGTATTATAAGTATGTATTTAAAAGTTTGATGTGTATATATTTGTAATCCCACTGTTGATTCTGATATCCGTAACACAGTTGCTTGAGCTACCTATCTCGGAGTCAGATCAATGTATGTGATATTGTGAAATATTTATTTATTTATATTGATTAAGGAAACTCAACAGCATATTTACAAAAAACTACTCTGTTACCGGCTTTAATCCTTGACTAGCAAGTTCATGATTATTACGGAATAAAGTTAGTTCTTAATTTTCGACTAACCATAGACCACTTAGTACCACAGGATAGTGTCAAAATTGATCGAATCAATCAACCATTCGTTCAGTGACGTTTCGTTTTACATAACCTTGTTTTGTTGTCTGAAGTAAAAATATTTTTGAAATGTTTTTAGGCAACAATAAATTATAATATTGTATTAAGTATGTACATAAGGTGTCCAAGTAATATGATTATGAATTGCTTCTTTTTTTGGGATTATACCAATCCATAAGTTGACTACTTTCTCACAAATAACTTGAACTGTCATATGTATAAACTGTCACTGTCACAGAATCGATATTTTGAGGTTATTACTTTAGTACTCATTTTAAACTAGGGGTCCGGGTGGTTTAACATTAGTATTATAGTTGATATACTAACTAACGTGTTATACTTAGTTTTGTAATAATGTATATTTTAGTTTTTCAATTATTTCTAGTATTAATCCCACTACTTATTTTAAACCACGCTTTGAAGTAAGAGAGGCGATATTTTTGACCCCCTGGTGATATTTGGTGACGTTTTTACTTAGGTGACAGACGAACAGACAGATCACCTGACACACCAGATTGGAGTCACAAGTGTAAGGTAGTGAAGTTTTCTGTGAGGCAGTGATCTCACTCCGATCAAGCTAGCCTATTCAGGGCGAAGCGTGGCTCTCCCACGGGTATTACTTCAGTGGCCTTCCTCCGCTTGCGATGAGCGAGGCGGTGTTGATGTATCGCAGGTATACCAAATTTACTAAATGTAAGTACACCAAAATTACTAATGTACACCAAGATTACGTCAGATTGTTAATTAAATACATACATAAAAATACGTTTATTGCTCTCTCATACAACAAAACAGGTACATAATTATTCAAAGTGATTTGACAGATGCAAATGTCAATTCCTCATACATTTTGACATTTAGCATTTGCAAATGTATTGCAATGACACATTGACATCTGTCAAATAACTTTGTCTAATTAAAAATCCGATTTTAAATGTAAGTACACCAAGATTACTAAATGTACGTACACCAAAATTACTAATTGTATGTACATCAAAATTACTAATGTACACCAAAATCACTAAATGTACATCCAACATCACTAAATGTGCACCAAATGCTAACGCTTTGACAAACAGCATATTTTGTCGTACAAAATATTCATCATCAGCCTTGTTGCATGCCAATCGTCAACGTCATCATCAGCCCATTTAAGTCCCCACTGCTGGGGCACGGGCCTCCCTCAATCACATGAGGGGTAATTGCCATACTCACCACGCTTGGCAGACGGAGTTGGCGAGGGTTTTGATATAAATACAGAGTTTTCCTTCTCTGGGTGCTGATGATCATGCCAGCAGCTTTACCTTAGTCGCCTTTTACGACACCTCGGTAAGAGTGAGGGTGGCTTATTCTACTCTGCCTGGGACCACACGGCCAATGCCATCTCCAAATGTTCGCCAGTCCGATCGATCTTCGGCCACTCGCATCCAGCTCCAGCCAGCCACCCTACGCAGATCGTCACACCATCTGGCATGAGGGCGCCCTACACTACGTTCACCGAGACGTGGTCCAAACTCTAGAACTCGTTTACCCCAGCGGTTCTCAGTTCTGCGGCTGATGTATAAAATATTTACTTACTTCAGTGGCCTTCCTCCGCTTGGCGACGAGCGAGGCGGTGGTGATCAGCTGTATGGCGTACCGCAAGGAGGTCTCCGTGGCCACGCGGGTTAGCACCGTCAGTGCGTCCGCTGACATCTGGCAGTCTTCCTCCTCGCATCTGAAAAAAAAAAAGATTTGATGACCCGTTTGGCACAGTGGAGTGAACGCTGCCTTTGATCCAAGGATCGCGGGTTCGATCCCCGCACAGTACTAACATTTGTGTGCATGAACATGTTTGTTTGTATAGGTCTGGGTGTTTCCATATGTATTCATCATCAGCGAAAACCATACTCGCCACTGCTGGGACATAGGTCTCCCTAAATGGGCCAACGCCACTGCTCACCGATTTTCGGCCACTCTTATACAGCCACACACAGCCCGCCTTCGAATGTCATCATCCCACTTGTCCGCGCTAGGACCCGTACTACACTACGCATTCCGAGCGCGGTTCCAATCAAGGACTATTACGGCTCCAACGGCTGTCAGTTCAGTTGCTAATCGGTTTGGGCTATATCGGTGACTCTGGTTCTCTGTTCTATGTATATAAGTATGTATTTACAAAAGGAAAAGTTTGATTATAAGTATTATATGTATATATTTGTAATCCCACTGTTGATTCGATAATCCGCAAAACAGGTGCGTGAGCTACCTATATGCGGAGTTAAGATCCAATCGTAGGTGAATGATGGATATTTTCTTTACTACAGTTCCTGCGCACCACTGTGGGAAAGCCCACGCGTCGGCCATGAATATAACTGATCAAGTAAGATTCAGTACGAAGTGGGACAAAGCGAGGGAAGGTCTTTTAAGGATACCAAAATGGCTACCACTCCTGATCGAAACATACACACAGTATAACTCACACAGCACACACCAAAAGTTCATCAATACATATTAAGCAAACATACAGAGCCTTTATAATAAGATAAACATTCGATTTCG
>JADPWL010002989.1:0-10474 GCA_019059595.1 Marasmia exigua | reverse complement strand
ACATTAAGTAAAATATCCACGTACTGTCACGCCTGTTTGCCACGTATAAAGATTGGTCACTCACACAACTAAGGACGCCGCGCAATCATAATTTGCAAGAACTATATCAAAAAACAAAACAAATTACAAAACCACGCGAAGAAAATCGAACGCAAGCGGACGATTCTTTTTTTAAAAGATACTTCATATTATTACCTTAATTTTATCTAATTGTTCCATGCTATGGTCGGCAACTATTAGGTGCCATTTGCAGCACGGTTACGCCTGCTTATTTGTTTTAAACTGCTGCATTGTGTATGTATGGAATTAATAGCTATAGGTAGTATAAAAAGGCTATTTACTTCTCACTCATCTCATCATCTGATAGCTGCTATCGTGTCATAAACAAAACATGACATGCACGACGACGACGTAAATATTTCAAGTAAGTTTTAATAATGATGAATTGACAACGTAAGTGAATGCACGTAATAAATTGAAATAAAAAAAAATATAGTAACTTAAAAAGCATAAAATAGTTATGACAAAGTATGTACTTACCTATAGAAGCGATGAATAATAAGCTGTGATAGGATCTTTGATGCGACACTAATACAATTACTATTTAACCTTCGGTTGATCGACAATCACTAAATAGTAAACAGAAAAACAACACATAGGTACTTTTCTTTGAAACAAAACACTGCCGTGGAGAAAGATCGCCGAGGGAGTTTTCGAATATAGCGTCATCCCTTTCGCACGCACGTGTGCGCCCGCAGGAATCGCAAATCGCGGCAGCACGCGCCACGCGCCTGCGTGCTGCGCGATGACCGCGATCTGCGACTCCTGTGGGCGCGTATTTTGAACTATGGCCTACGCGCCTCGCGCAATGTAGGTAATGGTCGAGTAGCACGTCTTACTCCGCGCTCTGGGTATCTGTCGAATTTATAGGGCCATGAAGGTAAATTATGATTAGTCCATTAGTCAGTTAAGTGTGTATTTGGCCGCCCCCTGAACATGCCGCCCGGGGCATGGGCCCCGGCTTGCCCCCCCCCCTAGATCCGGGGCTGGCGATCGCCATTCACTGTAACGTTGCGTCCAACAGCATCTTTGAAAAAATACGGTCCAATGATTCCACCAGCGTACAAACCACACCAAACAGTGCATTTTTCGGGATGCATGGGCAGTTCTTGAACGGCTTCTGGTTGCTCTTCACTCCAAATGCGGCAATTTTGCTTATTTACGTAGCCATTCAACCAGAAATGAGCCTCATCGCTGAACAAAATTTGTCGATAAAAAAGCGGATTTTCTGCCAACTTTTCTAGGGCCCATTCACTGAAAATTCGACGTTGTGGCAGATCGTTCGGCTTCAGTTCTTGCAGGAGCTGTATTTTATACGGTTTTACACCAAGATCTTTGCGTAAAATCTTCCATGTGGTCGAATAACACAAACCCAATTGCTGCGAACGGCGACGAATAGACATTTCACGGTCTTCAGCAACACTCTCAGAAACAGACGCAATATTCTCTTCTGTACGCACTGTACGCATTCGTGTGGTTGGTTTAATGTCCAATAAAGTAAACTGAGTGCGAAACTTGGTCACAATCGCATTAATTGTTTGCTCACTTGGTCGATTATGTAGACCAGCGGTCGGCAACCTTTTGGTAGGCAAGGGCCACAAGGTGGCAAAATAAACTAAAGGCGGGCCGCAGTCATGGTAATTGACCCTAGAAGCCCAATATAGCTACGCATAATTGGTCAGATTGCATAGGAAAAATAAAAATGCTATTAAAAATTGATAAAAGATAAGGAATTTAATTCGTTCACATAATACTTACATTATGTTTATATGTTTGGGTTCTATAGCTAGAAAAATAAGAGAAAAATAAAGTAATGAAAACTACCAACTACCTACATAGAAAACTGATTTTACACAAATTTTAGTGTGATGTCTGAGGTTGCATTTGAGAGGCTCTTCTTGTATGTTAGCTGTCATATTTGTAGTTGCGATTCGTAGAATGGCTCTCAAATGCTCATCTGTGAGACGAGAAGCATATTTATTTTTTCTATAATTGACAATTGAAAAAGTTTGTTCGCATAAATAAGTGCTACCAAAAATTGTAATGAACTGCTTAGCAAACTTTTTCAACTCGTCAAAATCAGATGGCAAGCTAGCATAAAATTTAACAAGATCATTGATTTCATAGAAAGAGCTTTTGAGAGTATCATTTGATTGAAGATCAATCACGTTCATTTGTAAATGAATCGGTACATCCTCAACATCACACGAATAAGGATTTGCAAAAATCTTCAGTTTGCTTGAAACTTTCTCAAAATCACAAAATCTGTCGCTGAATTGAGTTTGCAGCTGTATTAAAATATCTTTCATTTTATCACTTTTCCAATGAAAATTAATTCCAGCTTCTTCGACAGCCGTTTTACAATTCGGAAAATGATCTAACTTTTTTTCATCAATATGTTTTATAAAGAGTCTATTTTTCATTTAGAATGCCTTTACGTCTGTGTGCATATCAGAGATTAGTTTATTTTTACCTTGAAGCCTTATATTCAGCGTATTTAATTCATGAGTTATATCTGTCAAAAATCCAAGGTCTATTAACCATTGAGTATCTGTTAGCTGCGGAATAGGTTTGCCTTTTTCATTCATAAAAGTGTTGATTTCTTTTCTGAGATCAAAAAATCTTTTCAGTACTGCACCTCTGCTTAACCATCTCACCTCAGAATAATAAAGAACATCTCGATGATCTGCTTCCGTATCTGTCAGAAACTGCTGGAATTGACGATGAGTCAACCCATTTTTTCTGATGTAGTTTACAGTAGCTACCACGATGTCCATTACTTCTTTCCAAGATACGACTTTGGAACATAATGCTTCTTGGTGGATAATGCAGTGAAAAAATAGTGGGATGTTACATCCTATCTCTGCCAGTTTCGTTTTAATTCTACCTACCAAACCCTTATTTTGTCCACTCATGTTCCTGCCTCCGTCAGTTGTTACACTTACCAATTTTCCCCATGGTAATTGCATCGATTCTAGCGCTTGTCCTAAGTTACAAAACAAATCTTCCCCTGTAGTCGTTCCCTTCAAACTACATAACTGTAAAAGCTCTTCATAGACATTAAAGTTTCTATCGATTCCGCGAACAAATATTAAAAGCTGAGCAGTATCTGAAACGTCATTACTTTCGTCGGTAGCTAAAGAGAACCATTCAAATTGTTGTGCTTTTTCCCGAAGTTGCTGATATAAATTATCGCCCAAATCTTCAGTTCGCCGGGTACACGTTCTTGCAGAAAGACTTATATTTTCAAATTTCTTTTTTTGATCTGGGCACACCTCATCAGCCATAACTAAGGCACATTGTTTTATTAGTTCACTGTCGGTAAACGGTCGGCCAGACTTCGCAAGAATTTCCGCTACCCTTAAACTTGCACGTATACTCGACTCGTTACTTTGGACTTGAACCTTAAAAACATTTTGTTGGTTCTTTACTGAAGATTTGAGTGCGTTAATTTTAGTTTTTCGTGACTCACCCACTAGGCATGCAAATTTGACTTTGTGCTCGGTATCATAGTGGCGTTTGAGGTTATATTCTTTTTGCATAGCAATAGTCTTTTGGCATATTAAGCATAGCGGTTTGCCATTGCAATTAACAAAAAAATACAAATCTGTCCATGCATCGTTAAATACCCGATTTTCTTCTATTACTTTCCTTTTTTTCGAAGCCATCATTAACTGTAACAATAAAAGCATTGCCTTGTAGTAAACATGTCACGGCGACCTACGTGAGCGATCTTACTGCGAATGCGAAGTGGCACTTAAACAACAAGCAGTCAATACCCACTATTGAAGTGGCTCATTAAATAACCAAACGCTTTGCCATGCATTTGTTTCAAATCGCTAACTTACGTAGATGGAATAAATAGGAAGGAAAATAAATAGGAATATCACACTTACCGAAATTAAAACAAAGCACACATTAAATAACTTGTTTCACTAATCACGCAACGAAGCGAGCGATTCACGGGGCGCCGGCAGCAAGACTTCGCTCACTCCACAAAATCGGAGGGAGCGGGGGGGACGGGACGCAGCGGCGATGTACTTCCGCGCTACACTCGCGCGCCGCGTCGCTCATTTGTTCGTTCGCAGGCAGAGCGAAGTGTGTATTTTTGGCGTGGGTATTTAAAAGGAGCGCTTAGTTCATTTTGATAAATTATAATAACTTATCTACAAAATATTCACGGGCCGCAAGTAGGAGGTCCGCGGGCCGCATGCGGCCCGCGGGCCGCGTGTTGCCGACCGCTGATGTAGACCATAAATCGGGCGTAAAGCGCGAAACACATTTCGAACCGAACACTGATTTTGGTAATAAAATTCAATGATTTGCAAGCGTTGCTCGTTAGTAAGTCTATTCATGATGAAATGTCAAAGCATACTGAGCAAATAATAATAAATGAAAATCATAACCTCAAAAAATCTGAGCAAATACTAATGCATGAAAATCCTAACCTCAAAAAAATCACCCATTAGTATGTATTTAAACGTACAAACTAAATTATTTAGGTATTATTATTTAATGGGTCTAATTATAATTTTAGTAACTATAAGAAAGTTTCGTGCAAATGTAGATATGAGATGGCAACTCAAGGGTCCATCGTAATGTCATTATTTTAAATACCTACTTGCCTTCAACTTGAACACAGATTGGTCTCCATCAAGTGGTCTCTATTCTTATTATAACTTCGTACAACACTACTAGCCATAAAAAAAGAGATTCGTAACTAACTTCCTATTATGGACCCAGAAAGAATGTATGAGAGGGGAGGTGCTAAGAGGAAAAGAGACTTAAGTGTTGTCATCTTCCTATAGATGGCAGACGAGCAGTTTAAATAGCTATTATCGAAACATTTTTGTATTTATTATAATGAAAATGAATGATCAAGCGTTTTAACTAGTATTAATATAAACCTATTAGTATAAGAAAATTAATTCAAATGCTATTATGCTGTCCGTAATAATTAATAAAAGATTTTTAAAAGAAAGTACGGCGGCGTAAAGTAAATGGCGGCGCATCTATTCACTTTTCGCTCGCACACATATTTAAGAACTGCAAGCAAGGACCAAACGAAACTGAAAATGCAAGGGGGGCTAATAGATGTGTCCAGAATTGTACAGTCAGCTTCATAAAGATCGTAGTGTCGAAAGTGGTCAAATTTATTTGAAGGACACAAATTCAGTTTTACGTTGTTGATGTCAGATCAGATCAGATTATTGTTTTAACCATAATGAGTTGTCAATATTAACTTAACTACACAATTCCTATATTGTGTTATGTCATTACCTACCTAATACATATTCTTAATAAATATTAGACGTTATAGCGATATGGTAGCTCAATGGATACGAACGCGCCTTCCACGCAGGTGGTCGTGGTTCGAATCCGAGCATGCACCATTGGTTTTTTTTTTTCAAATCTTTGTGCGTATTTCTACCATTACCGCCTGCTCGGCGGTGAGGGAAAACATCGTGGGGAAACCTGCACGTTTCTGAAAAAGTTTCTGAAATGTGTAACCATGATTCAATTGGTCTGGTTCTCCTGTTGCGAAGGTCAGACGGCAGTCGCTTCATTGTAATTACCAGACCCCCCCCCCTCCCCCCCCCCCCCCATCATGAATCATGGTCTAAGCGTACCCCAGGTCGCACGCAACCGGGAAATACACGCTAAGATGAAGAAGAAATATTCAACGTTATCTAAGGATTCAGTACCCTGTCCCCTTAGATACCAAAGAGCGATTACGAAGCGAACGTGAAGATTATTGTAATCGTGTATATCTAAATGGAGACTTTTTAAAATCGAAATAATACTTAAAGATTACACCATACGCGTAAAAAGACACACATATACAATTTTTTAAAAGACATTTTAACCATTATTCAAGCTGTAAGTATTCCTGTAAAACAAGTTTGTACAGGAAACGGACCACCTTAAGTGGTTTTATGTACAAGATATTATGTTTTTGACTACCTTGACACCTCATATCTTTATCAAGTTGACATACATAGGTACGGTTTCTGCCACAATAGATCATCTACTGGTCGCAGTGGCTATGAGACGCAGGGCTCACCCCATTTCTATCAAATAATAAAAATACATAGGTACTATATGTTCAGAGTTACATATGTGTAGTTTGTA
This sequence comes from Marasmia exigua, assembly GCA_019059595.1. Lineage (NCBI taxonomy): Eukaryota > Metazoa > Arthropoda > Insecta > Lepidoptera > Crambidae > Marasmia > Marasmia exigua. The sequence goes on along the minus strand of JADPWL010002989.1, from coordinate 4,282 downwards.
ATATATTTTGGGATTATTATGAATTACTATTTATTTATGGATCTTTTACAACATTTTTTGTAATATTTATTGCCTTTTATTTTAAAAATGCCGTCGTCGTCTTCCTGGCAATCATTTATGTATTAAATGTATTAAAAATCTGCAAGTACGAGTAATATTAACCAGATACGCAATTATTTAATCTTTATGTTCATGACAATTTAGTAGTATCAGCCTACTTACTGTCCCACTGCAGGGCAAAGGCCTCCATTATAGAAATCAAGTCACCGCTATGATGGAATTATGACAATTTACAAAATTAAAATTAATGACAGTTAATTATTATGGTTCTTTATACATTCTTTTAATTTTTTAAACTAAATTTTGATTTAATATTGTATCATATTATGTCCCTCCCTCCCTGCGATACATTCAACGAGAGAATTAGTCTGACTACAAAGCCATTGGCGACCTGCATATTCTCGGTAACTTATGTACTGAGAAGCGAGATTTATCGTCAGCATATTCTCCTCTAAAGACTATAGTTATTTCATACAAAAATTCCATATCAGATGTCGCGGCAGTTTCAGTGTCCTCACGTGATGTCGCGTAACGGAGGGTTACGGAGCTAAAAGGTAGGGGGAAGAAGAAAAGATAAGAATAGAGGGAAGAGGGCTATAATTATAAGAGGTATGTACAATGATGGCTCGTCCAAAAATCTTAAATCTAACTTAAAACTAACTTAAAACTAGCTATTTACACCGGTACACTACACTAAATATATATACAAGGTAAAAGTTCAAAATGGGCAACCGTGGTAGGGCGGTAACACAGGGTGAGCACAGGCAGCGCGCCGGTAGGATCCAGCGTCGCAAGAGGCGGGCGGTAGGGCTCCGCCGAGCGCAGGAGGCAGCAAATGGGGCGCGCGACGCAGATACGCGCACGCCGCAAGCCGGCCGCGGGTAGGCGCGACGCGGATACGCGCACGAATGAAGGTAGACGCGCGTAGGTGCAGGGAGGCAACACCCTTCGTGCCCCGGCACCGTTACTCTACGGGTAAACGTATACTGGCACTGTTATAGCTTGAGGTTCTGAGCTTCTTCAGAGCTGGTGGTAGACTGGTGGTCCTGCCCATGTGCGTCCTTTTATATTGCCCATGCGCATTCTATTCTACAACATTTAAATTTTAAAATTCATACAATATAGAATATTCTCGAAACATAGCTAAACTCCATAGTTAAATTTGAATAGACAATTCGATAGAAAAAAAAAAAACAGTTAGACAACGTCAGCTGTCGGACAATGTCAGATAGACAATCTAAATATTTACAACAATAACTTTAAATTTATTTACAGATAAAAATGTACAAGGAACATTAAAATAACACATATAAGAGTAATGCTAATACAAGACATAATCATAAAATGATATACAAGCTCTATAGCAAACGGAAAACGAAGCTCTATAGTTAACACCAAAGGTAACTTTCTTTATGAGTAGTTATGTAGTATAACGAAGCCCCTGCAGGCTGCGTTACATTTCTCCCACGACCCAGAAAAATTTTCGACTCAGAGAAAATTTTGATTATAAGGTTAAGAGAATACTATCCTTACTATCAGTCTAACCAGTCAACCTTCACTTAAACATACCATTCCACAATCCAAAAACAATTCAAATCCAGTCACTCTAACAATCACTCTAACATACGAACCAATCACAAAGAGGAGTAGGGTTCACTATCAATGACGCAAACTCCATAGGAAGTACCCTATAAGAATGACTTTAGGCTTATTTAGGGAGTTGTCAGCCGCTCCGTTTCTTAAAACCCATTAGTGTCGATGACCATAGCCGACAATCTAGTCTCTCTCAGGTATTCCCTATCAAAGGACACAAATTTTAAAGGTTGAATTTACCTTTAAAAGAAACGCCTCTGTAGTCAAAGAAGCGCTAAGTAGTAAGTAGATAAGGCAAAAGAGAGCCCTAAAGTTTAGAATTAAAAACGTTAAGCAAGTAAGTAGGTACTATAAGAGAGAATCCTATAAGTAAAGAGAGACGAGATTAGTCGCTAAGTATATATAAAAAATATCAGACTGAAGTAGCCAAAAATCAGTCCAATGTGTGTGCAAATAAAAACATATAATACTAGTAAAGTCAAACAGTAAGGTAGTCATTTCTTAAAGTCTTTTACATGCCATTTACCGCGGCAACCGTTGCAGTCCTCAAGAATGTATACAAGAGGTGACAATTTCTCAACGACTTTGCATTTAACATATTTAGGTGCTAATTTTGCGCTAAAATATGCACCAGCATTGCTTAAAGAGTAGTCTTTACGCCACACTATATCTCCAACATTGAATTCTTTAAAAGAGTGCCTTAAATTGTAACGGTTAGAATTCTTTACATGAGATATGCGCAGTGCAACCTGAACTCTATCAAAAATTGATGATAGAAGGCCAATATTTCTAGCATATAAATCACGAGGTAAAAAGGTAATTTCTTCTAAGTCGTAACCCTGAGAATAAATAGAACCACAAGTAATGAGTTCACGACCAAATACTAAAAATGCAGGAGTAAATCCAGTTACTTCATTTACAGAGTTATTCATTGCAAACTGAATCTTAGATAGGTGAAGGTCCCAAGACCTATGGTCTTCACCGACCAGTGAAGCTAGTGCGGTAATAATTGTTTTATTGTAGCGTTCTGTAGTATTGACCTGAGGACAATAGTGAGGAGTGTAAGATATATGCGGAATTCTATAACGGTCCAAGGAAATTATGGAATTCATGCGATTGAAATTGTGGACCGTTATCCATAATAAATTGTTTGAGGTACTCCATGAACTAAGAACACGGAATTCTCTAAGTAATGTATAATACTAGTAGTTATAGCTCGTTTCAAAGGAAAAATAAGTGTATATTTGGTGAATAGACAATTTACAACGAGAATGTACTGGTTACGTCGCCTAGTCATTGGCAATGGACCCATTAAGTCCAAAGAAATGCATTGAAAAGGTCTAGAACAAATTTTGGGTTTTCCTCATTAGGACCGTAAGGCGAGTGGTTAGAGTGTTTATAAGCCAAACAAGTTTCGCAATTGGAAATAAATTTAGCTATATCTTTAAACATGCCAGACCAGTAATATAACAATGATATTTTTTTGTATGTTTTAAATACGCCCAAATGCGGATCTGTAGCGGAACCATGAGCATTTCTTATCAAAGATTCTCTTTCAGAAGGGATAGGGACTTCTTTCCAGATGAAATCGTCTGTTAAAGAATAAGGAGTATTAGTGCACCGAAATAGTTTATTATCCTTAATCGTATAGTTAGGATGACTTTGAGGATCAGTTAAACAATTACGAAAGATTTTATTATAGCGCTCTAAGTCTAAAGACGTGGCTTCATTCGAAGATAAAGGAGCGACAATAGACTGTCCTCGCTTTTAGAACGAGAAAGTAGATCAGGGACAATATTATCCTTTCCTCTTTTATGTTTCAGCGTGAAATTAAAGCAAGAAAGGCGAAGTGACCAACGAGCGAGTCTACCAGAAGGATTTGTTAAATTCAAAAACCACTTTAATGCGGCATGATCAGTGTATACAGTAAACGGTTTGCCATTGTCAAGATAGCACCGCCAATGTTCTAAGGCAATGATAACAGCTAGAGTTTCTCTTCAGTAGTAGAGTAGTTTCTTTCGTTTTGTTAAGTGATTTGCTCATGTAGGCTATAACAACTTCTTTGTCGTTAACCGTTTGAGTAAGCATGGCTCCAATGCCAGTGTTAGATGCATCACAATGCACAGAAAACGGTTGATCAAAATCAGGGCAAGCAAGAATTGGGGTAGTTACAAGATATTCTTTTAGTTTCAGAAAGGAAGAGTTAGCCACAGAACTCCAAGAAAATTTCGGAGAAGTTTTAGCAGATGATGTTAATTTATTAAGAGGTGCAGCTATAGTACTGAAATTAGGAATGAACCTACGAAACCAACTACACGTACCCAGAAATTTACGCACTTCTTTGCGTGAAGTAGGTACAGGAAAGTCCATAATAGCTTGAATTTTGCTAGGATCAGCTCGTAAACCATTATCGTCAACAACATATCCAAGGTACTTTAATTCTTTCTTAAAAAAAAGACTTTTTCAAAGTTAATGGTAAGTTTAGCGTAAGTTAATTTTTCAAGCACTTTAATTAGAAGTCCTATGTGTTCTTGGAACGAGGAGCCTATGATAATAATGTCATCAAGATAACAGAACACTTGTGTCAATTCAGAGTGATAGGTATCCATTAGCCTCTGCTGTGTAGGCA
>JADPWL010002988.1:0-18248 GCA_019059595.1 Marasmia exigua | reverse complement strand
AGCTAGTAAGTCAAAGTCAAAGTCAAATAATGCTTTATTTGCATAGGCTTGTACACAGCACTTACAAATCGTCATACATTTGAATGACTTAAAACTATTTATAAGTACTTATGTATAATTTACATGTTAATACATGTATATGTTGGTACATAAAGTTTTTACGTGCACGCGTATGACTGGCTGAATAGAAGTCGTTTGGTCCATACACTTTGCCTTGAGTGTCCATCATGTAAGATAATATCTTAGCAGTGCCATATTATGGCAGAGATGCACGATGAAAATAGGCTGTTACAGAGCAGACGTCGCATATTCACAGCGCAAGTAGCACGGAGAAAATGTACAACGCACCCTAAGTTAAGTGCTAAAGTCTCTGGAGTGGCACTCGACAAAACGTTTTCCCCTGTATACAAAACGCGATCTAGAGTTCACCCCACGAAAGAAATCACGCGACAAAACTCGCCACTGAAATTTTAAATTTCTTGTGTCTATGAATATAAAACTCAAATTTTAATGCTGATGGCGACTGAAGCACGCTTTTCAAGGGACAGCTTTGATGGGGTGGACTCTATGAACAATTTCGGAGCAAAACAATGAACTACAAGTACAATAATCGCCTGCAAAATGCGCAAATAAAATGCGCCACCTGGACAACAAGTTCTTAGTAGGGTAAAAAATTTAAATCGTGTTTTAAAATAAGGTGGTCTTTGTCTTGATACTGGCTTTTATAATACTGTGAGTGGAACATTCCTAACTAAATCCGCAATAGTTCCTTACCTGCAGCTGGATATTCCGCCGAGCGCGGGCCTTGCGGGAACGGTTAACATATTATTGGCTCGCCTTTACCGGCTCCGAATTGTTCTAACTCGGCTTTTATTTAAATAACATTTCGCGTCCATAAAACTCTTTGGAAAATTCGAAAGCTGCAATATATTATGAAATAGTGCTGGATATAAAATGCTTTAAAACGTTAAGCCTGGTATTATGAACATGCAAAAAAAAAAAAAACTCGGAGGCAATAGACAACAGACAAGGATGCTCATAGGAGCATTAACAGGGCATTATGCAACGAACAAAATGCTGATGAAGATGAACATGACATCGATCAGCGACTGCAGAGCATGCAAGGAGGAGACGGAAACCATAGAACATCTTTTATGTGAATGCGACTCACTAGCCAGAGGCAGAATGTGTCTTCTAGGTAACGCTTATCCTAAACCAGGAGACTACAGGCACTTCAATCCTAAAGACATCGTGATGCTGATGAAACGAATCTTTCGTGAGTAAGAGCGCAAAAGAAAGGGGAGGTACAAAAGTTCCCTTAGGGTCGACGTGCCCCATGAAAATGGCCCCTAACAGATAAGATAAGATATGAACATGCATGCAATGAGAAATAGAGATTTATGCGTGAGAATACCACAATTTGACATGAATGGTCCGATTCGACTGAGTTGATACCACGGCCTCACAGAAAATAGACGTGAAGCAGCGCCTGCAATGTGCGGCAGCCGAGTGAGTGAGGGTATCTAAGGGCGGCAATCACTTACCATTAAGTGACTCATCCCATCATATAAAAACACCGCAATTAAGCAAGAAAAGTGTAGTTTGGTCGCATGTTGTTAATTGTATAAATGAAAAAGCAGGAAAGTGCCTGATAAAAAAAACAAACAATAAAGCTGATAGCTTACTCCTTAAACTTTATTACAATTTTCATTCATCGCCACTCATCTCGCCAACTCAAACACACATACAAGCCTGGAAAGTTGCCAGCGCTGGAACTTATACAATCCAAATTAATTTCAGAGCCGAACCGATTATTGGCTTCGGTCGGGATTAAAAAATTTTCCCAGCGACAAAGCGGGTGTCCACGACAGCTACAAGGGCCTTTCTTTACGACTTCTAATTCTCTCGATTAGACGGGAATTCGATTAAACCACCGAGTTTTCATTTCTTTTCGATTGCTCCGCTGTAATGAGTAATTAGGATCGTTGCCTCCTCGGAACCTGTCAGATGCCAGAATGGCTTTTTTTGCGTTGATTCACAAAGTTTTCTGTCGCAAAATCTTTTGATGTTAATTGTGAAGAAGTGAGTTAGGGCGACTTCTGTTTGAGTTGTTCCTCGCTTTGTTTTGTGATTTTATTGAAAACAAAGTTTTAATGAGTTTTTTAAGTATCGACTCTTAGCGGACGCTCTTGTACTTAGATAAAACTTGAGTGAGCAAAAACAAAATAAACGTTACAGCCGATATTTAACTTACATTTTTGCCCTATGAAATATGCAAACTATACTACATAAAAGAGCTTTAGTAATTTAAACGGTTTAGATGAAATGTGATATTTTGAATAGGTGAGTGTTTTTGGCGATCAGTGCTTAAAAATCCTATAGCTTGATAATACAACACACTAGTTTATTTTATGTTTTAGTAGGGAGACGAGCAGACGGATCGCCTGATGGTAAACGATTGCTAGTACTTGTGTAAGATCTTATGTTGGAATATCCTCACCTAATTGGACATAGCTATGCAAATTGGAACCAACCCACACCTTGGTCAAAAATGAGTTACAAACACGGTTAGCATTTTATTTTTATTGATGTCCTAAAAAAAACAAAGACCTACACCGACTCAGTGAGACACACAGACACACGCATACACACATACACGTCTAACTTATAACACCCCGTCGTTTTTGCGTCGGGGGTTTAAAAATAGTAGCCTATTTTCAGTAAAGATCACAAAAATCTTGTTAAACACATTGATCACAAAATTATAAGGGCAGTTCATAATATAAAATGGATAAGTTGATATAATACTAAGATAACTATTTGTTTTTTTAATTATTGACCCTCAAATGGCAAATAGGTAAATAGATATCAATAGGAGAACACGAGACAGGCCTTTGCCTAGCAGTAGGACAATTATAGACAGAATAAAAGAAAGTTAAAATATATTTTTTTGAATGTAGTGTAATTATCTGTAAAGATACGCAACCTGTCGTTTTCTAGACAGATACAAACAATATTGGACCACTGAACGTTGAATTAATAACTGAGATGTTCAGTGGCAGGAGATGAAAGCTGCGATATTCATCTCTTCATACCACTTTGGTTGAGTTGTCACACCGCCACAGTAAAAATTAAATAATAATAAATTCTCATTACATCTCATTTATCGAGCTAATTCGATAGTTAATATCTTAAAAACATGTGTTACAAATATCAAGCAACAGAGAAAGCGTGTTTCCGAAACAATAACCTCAAGCCGTCCATATTAGCAATTTAAATAAATTATGGAAATTAAACCAGAGATCTAGAAGGTATTAGGAATGTAGGTATATAGCGAATACATTTATGATATTTTGTTAATCGCCCTGACTTATTCTCGAAGGTAGGTCTACTACATAGCCGTTGAGTATTGGTCGTTTTCTTCTAGCACTGGCTAGGCGACTGATGCCTCTATCTCAGTATATATGTCGCAGGGATATGATAAAACCAGGGATTTGATCAATTCTCTAAGAGATTTGATCAAATCACGGCAGATGGTAAAACAACAACACGATTTTATCATTTCCCTGAACAAATCCCTAAATTGGTTCAGTGAATTGCCAAAAAACATGTCAGTGCCTGTTTAAGGCGACGGGTGGCCATAACTAGCGACGCCACTCGATTTCAATTGATACCAACTTAACCGGATATCTTTTTAACAATTTCGAAATTCGAGCCTCTCGAAAAGAATATAAACTATTTATTTAATACTTTTTAAGTTACTCATTGTCAAGAATGTTGTTATAACCAATCGCAGATCCCTCACTGCCGCCTGTTGTGCTGTGCCGGCTCTTCCAATAGTAGCACTTGATGTCCAACCCGCCGTTATTAATGAGACTTTACAATAGCGACGGACTCGGGTGTTATTAATGACTTCTGTATATTAAGTCATTGCGCTAGTCGTTTCAGAAATAAGATAAATAGTGTACGAACGCTTTAGTCTTAGGTATAGCTATAGGCAGATTTTTTAAATAGCATTGAGAAATAACAGTCAAAAGAAGCTATGTACAAAATTTCAGCTTGAAACCTTATGTATTATTTTTGCTATCCCTCAAAGGCAAAGATAGGCAAGTAAATTGCAAGTCTTAAATTTACGAAATATTTATATAGCAATCGATATCTTATTCAATTTTTAATAACTTTTGTAAAGAAATTTTCAAAAATGCACTATTTCATATAACTATCGAACAAAGCTATCTCGCGATGCGCACACACTAGTAAGGGCTAACGTCACGCCTCGCGTCGCTGTTTATATGGAGCGTTTTGAGCAAGTCTATTTTAAGTGATTTCCAAATTGTCCTATCTCGAAGAGTTACCAAGCTAACAAATCCATTCTTTCACGGATGTTTTCACTATTGAGGGGGTTTTATATTACCAACAAGAAAAAAAAGTACTACACAGGCCTATTAAGTTTATTTTTTCAAATCAAGCTATATTTCCGTTTTTTTAGTAGGCCCGTCATTACAGGGCATAACTTAGCCTACCCTTTTTTGGTGCGCTTCAATTTTATATTTTATTAAGTTATTGCTAAATTAGATCTTCAAATACCTAAAGGGAAGAGAAATAGTTTTTTTTTTTTGAGACAATTGCATATTTTTTTTACATTATGGCAGACAAACGAGCAGACGGCTCACCTGATGGTCAGTGAATTACCGCCACCCATGGACAACTGCGACACACGGGGCATCACAGATGTGTTGCCGGCTCTTAAGGGAGGAATAAGCTCTTTTCTTGAAGATCACCAGGTCGCATCTGTTCGGGAACACCATCGTTGGTAGCTGATTACATAGTTTTACTACGCGCGGTAGGAAATGGCGTGAAAAGCGCACTTTGGTTTTTACACGCGACAAGTACTGATATTCGTAGGAAGAAGTTAATACATAAGTTTGTCTCAAAAAATTGACAATATATTCGGTATTTCTAAAACTGATAATCAAAAACACCTCAATTTCACTTCGCTTGCTCGTTTGCCTCCTTTTCTCATAAAAAAAACACCTGGTAACTGGTAATAATCGCCACAATCCATATAAATTTATTGGCGGCGCTAGTTTCGCAATGTAGCACCGTAACGGAATTGCCAAATTCTGGATGCTTGTTATAAGCTGATGATGATGATTCTTATTTTTTTTATGTGATAGGTGGCAGACGAGCAGACGGATCAACTGATGGTACGCGATTGCCGCCGCGCATGTCGCACACCCGCGACACCAGTGGAGTCACAAGTGCTCTGCCAACCTTTAAACCCTCATTTCCCTCTCTCACGCCTCTGCAGTGCTGCTTCACTCCGGTTTTCTGTGAGCGTTTATTATAAACGTTTTGGATGATAACGTCTGTTATTTTGTAATAAATATATTAAATATACAAATAAATAATAAAAATAATAATTCTCACAACATCTCATACGTTGACCTGATTCCGTACTAAGTAGCTTAATCACTTTTGTTACAGATATCAGACAACAGAGGAACACGAATATATATTTAAATACATATATTACACCCAGACACCGAACAAACACAAGGGTTCATCGCACGAATGTTTGTCCAGAGTGGGAAATGATAACCTACCTCATATTCAATCACGATAAACGCACCTTGGTTCAATATTAATTAAGAAAATTATGATTTATACCTTATATGTACATATGTACCTGTCTGTACGTCAAGTTAAATATACTTAATAATAAAATCCATAATATATGAAGAATAAGGACTTGGCACTTAGTCACTAGGCGAAAGAAGTCCCTTTCAATAACAATAAATCTTAATATAAGTAAACACAACACCGTAAAACTGGAATAGTAGTCTACTGTGCAAGCGGAAATAAGATTCAAATTCAAAAGTTTCAATAAAAGTTAAGCCCCGCTAATGCAAGTTTAATGTCCGTCTTTGATGCAGTTGCGAGAAATTACCGCTCGAAACAGATGCGATGGTAACTGGATGAGTCCTTGAAGCATAGAATAGTAGGGAATATTAGATACTGTCTTCCGCTAAAGTCGAGCTCCTCGATTACCTTATAGTAACTGCCACATTTAAATCCGGTTTAGTTTCTAACAACTATCCGGTTTAGTTTCTAACAATTAAAATCGATTGGTTAATATAATAATAATAATTCTCACAACATCTCATACCTGATTCCGTACTAAGTAGCTTAAGCACTTGTGTTACAGATATCAGACAACAGAGGAACACAAATATTTACTTAAATACTTATATTACACCCAGACACTGAACAAACACAAGTGTTCATCGCACGAATGTTTGTCCAGGGTGGGGATCGAACCCACGACCTTTGGCGTAAGAGGCAGGGTCACTACCAATTGCGCCATCCGGTCAGTCAAATGACAACAACCATGGCATATTTTTTCTGTGCACAAGCATAGAACAATGTGATTAGGACATTTGGTTTTCATCATATATTTGGATGCGTGTTTGGGGTATGTCTACTGACTTGTGTATAGAGAAAAAAACATTCGTACTTAAATTATACTTACAAATGTTGGATCAACCATGATCCATTAGATCTGGTTCCTATGTTAAAGGCTTCATTTTAATCAGAAATCTTATAAAACCTGGAAGGATTACAGAGACATTCCAGGTTACAGAGCAAATGTTTGAGATGCAATTAACAATGACACACTAAGATATTGATGATGCCATTGAGACACCTAAAGACTGTTTGTAGTAAACTTTTGCAAAGCATCGATGCAAAAGGTTGTCATGTCTTAGCATATGAAACGCCAGTACGACTGTTACTGCCCATAAATGGGTACCACCATCAATTCGGCATCCACACACTTTTAAACGTGGCGCTCGTCGGCCGCTGGACCGTAAATCCAGCAAGATGAATGCGCTCAGTGATAAACGTTTGCGGGAATGGATGTTCTTTTGAATATGTCTGCTGATCTCACTCAAATATTTTATGTGTGGGTAAACTCTAGTTATAGCTTGTGGTAGAAGTTTAAAATTGGCTCAATGTCAAGAATTCAATTGTTGGTCACTTCATTTTCTAAAAGGAAGAGTATATTTATAAAAAACAATCTTACGGTTCTTTAAACAATCAATCAGCCAGCTTTTTGCTCTGCTGAACGTAAAAATCCAGGCTTTTTTCAGTGCTGCAACTGTCTCCCTGAATTCAGCAATGTATAGTCAACGCAAGGACTCGCGATAGAGTATTTTAAAATATGACAACGACTGCCACGAGTTTTGGGCTCGAGTATAAGATTCCCTTAAAAAAATCCTTTAAAGCTACTGACTATTCTGAACAACTTAACTTTCATTATATCATTTTCTATACAAACTTTAAAGAGATAAATCCTGCAGACAGTGGTGACGCTTACAGGTAATCTGAAAACGCGAAACGCTTGCGTGATGTAATCGGCGCCATCTAATGCTATTAAGTGGAACTTTGTCCCGAAAGGAAGTGAGGGCGGTACACTAATTCATTCTATGAAAGGATGACTCTATCGTCTGCCGCGAGTTCTTGCGTTGTCTATAATAAGAATCAAGTTTTACTATTGAAATTAAACGCGTAAGTAAATAGTAGTCCTATCTAGATGCTAAAGATGTCTGGTGCTCGTCCCGTCTCGCAGCGCCGGCCCTGTTTATGCAGATTACCAGCGCTTGATTTAATGCAGCCGCTGCAGTTAGCTGCTTACACAACTTCTTATGAGCTGGAGTTTTTTGAAGAAATGGTTGGAGTAGGCGAAAGTCTTCATTCCACTGTTACGAAAATCATCATCATCATATAAGCGTTTTGTCCCGGTTAAGTCCCAGGCTGTCGTTCCAGACCCTGGAGCCTGGACCGTGTCCACTTTTCTGCTTCTACTCCTCCAATTGTGCATGCATTGTGGTCAATTTATTGACACGCATAGAATTTATTATAAGACGATACTATGTTGGCACCCATGTCCTCCCTGATGCCAATCCACACCTTTATAGGTCTACCGGGTAGACTCTACCCCTTCTGCTGAGACTGGTGGTTTTAGCATAGCCACTGTTACGAAAGTGTTTTTGATTACATATTCATACGGCTCCATATTCGGATGGTTTGGGTTTGATTATCGATCAGTTGCAGTTTCCCTGAGGGAATATCTTATGTACTTAATTTGATTAATGGAGAACTTGTTATAAGTTCACTCAAGCCTCTACTAAGTCTGACATAAATTATAATTGAAGATTCTAAGATCAATCTGCTACTATGATCCATAAGATCTCTTAACTTCTGAAATAGAAAATCGATGTTATAGAATTAAGTTACGTAAAATTTTACTAAGTAGAAAAAACTAAACTACTTTCGATTGAACTGGCTGAGGCAGCTACGAGCAGTTCGACTATAAAAATTAGACCAATTAAATCTACAGCTCGGGGCTAGTCTGGCATTCAGGCCATTTCGGCGATATCTACAAAAAACAGACCGCTCTATTCCTTACTCACCTCTATCGGACGATGAGTTTAGGACACAGCAGTATAAAAAGCAGTGAAATAACTAGTCTATCGGGCTAAACCTTCAACGCCAGTGGCAGACTAGCAGTCAGGCCATTTGCACGTTATCGGCAAAAAACAGACGCCAAATTTCCCTGTGTCACCTCTATCAGACGATGAGCTCGCGACACAAGGAAGTAGAAGGCAGTGATATAACTCACCTGCACGCTCTTCAAATGACTGAGCTCTTTACACCGGTAAATCTAATTAACAAATCTTATAGCTTAATAATTATGGAGAGACGAAGTCGCCAAGGACCTCAAAGCAATCAACGTGCACGATTGGGCGGAATTGGCACAGGACCGCAAAAAATGGCGAACTTTGACGTCGGAGGCCAAGACCCACTTTGGATCGCTGAGCGAGCGTAGTAAGTAAGTAAGTATAGCTTAATTATAGGGCATTTGTGTCTAAAACGAACCATCAGTTCATGTACCTATGATATGAATCAACAAAATATTCATATTACGAGTGTCATTACATTATTTATTTTTAAATATTGGATATAAATATGTCGACCAACAATGGACTCTTCCATTGTTGGTAGATATTTAGAGAGTTCTATGTAAAGTGAATTTTGGCTTCATTAAAACTTCAGGTGAGGTACAATTTAGGCACAACTCGCCTTTGCTCAAATTTAATTAGCTCCTCCCTCGATATAGTGTTCAGACTAATAGGATTTTTATTCTGATTGGTTGATTTTGGCTTTTTGTAAGGATAAGAATAACAATCTTTATTTACAAAAAACACGGAACAAAAAAGTAGACTTGTTGTATATAAATTTAGTGTTCAGCATGTTTCGCCTGAAAAGCATGTAAAAAGTACGTTAAAAATTTGATTGAAAGGGCCACTTTTACCTAAAAAGCCGGCAATATATCTGCGACTGTTTGAATCTTTTAGGCGGTTATATGCAGTGGAGATCTCTTATACTAGCAAAGTCATCCGCTTGCCAGTTTACTTTTAATCTAAAAAATATCGTTCTACTCGTACCATATACATACATACAACTCGCGGCAGATGAGAGTCGAGAAGTCCATAAAATACTACGTCATTTTAAAATAATTTAAACTTATTAAAATAATTGTAATATACGAACATAAAATTTACAGAACGCATTTCATTTATTAACAAAATTAATTATGTAATTATGACAGTTAAGTGGTTCAAAATGGTCATTAGTTCAAATACACGTGGCAGTCGGGGCCATATTTCATTAATAATTAAAGATTCAAATATTCTTGCGTCTGCTGTGAGTCTTTAGTAGACTAAATAATTTATGTCAACATTGCCTCACTGTTATTTTTTATGTGTTATGCCCTTAACGACTGACGATATACATTTACGGCTTCGACATTTCCTTTTACGGGCGTTTGATGACGAGCCGTTTATAAGTTTATAAGGCGACTATAAAACAGACTCGACTATATTTACCTAGATTAATGAATATTAAAACAAGTTAAATTATCATTAAGTGAATGAGCCAGAATAACCTTATGAAAGTCTCCGTGATGTTGTTTGGAACACAGAGATCAACAACTATAGGAACACACCTATTACATAATTTGACTCTATCCCAAACACTTCATCAGTGGCGGAGCTAGTGAGCTAGTGAGCTCCGCCACTGATGAAGTGTTAATGAACCTACCATTGGGAAAATCGATTCTTTAGTTGCCTCTAGCATAATAACAATGACATCACGTGTAGGTACATGTGCAGAGTAACACTTATCTATACAAAGTTTTCACCGTGGGAAAGCCGCGCTTTGAAGTGAATGAACCGGCTCGAACAGTGTGATACCACGGCCTCTCGGAAAACCGGCTTGAATCAGCGTCTGTGCTGTGTTTTGCTACGTGGGTGAGGGTACCGGAGGTCCAATCCGCGGGAAAAGGGGGATTAAAGATTGGCAGTGCACTTGTAACACCAGTGAAGTCACTTGTAACACCAGTGAAGTCACTTGTAACACAAGTGTCCATGGGCGGCGGAAATTGCTTACCATCAGGTTAGCCGTCTGCTCATCTGCTACCTGTCACATAAAAAAGCATTCTGTAAATTTTATGTTCGTATATTACAATTATTTTAAATAGTTTAAATTATTTTAAAATCACGTATTATTTTATGGACTTCTCGACTCTCATCAGCGGTTCCGCTCGCTGGGATTCTGTTAATGACTTCAGTTCCTATAAAAAAATTGTCACATACAAAAGGGTTAAAAGAAATTCTAGATTCGGATTTTTGTCACCTATCTATTTACTCTGTGGCTGGTAGTCTCAGTATCAACTTATTCAAGCCACATTTGACCAACTTAGCTCCGTCTTACTAAACGCAAACCTGCGAATGCCCCCGGGTCGCCTGGGCCCTAATCTCCAAGTCATGAGAGCTTTACGACTTCTCGCCTATCGTCGATTTGAAGGACGTCTAATGACGGTTTCGCCATTGAATTTGGGACTTCGTGAAAGTGCTGTGGAGAAATCAGGGGATGAAGGCTGTAAATGCACTGTCATCCATTATGTTTCGGGATTTTTATATATTTTGCAGTTGCCAATGGCGTATTTTAGAGTAGTAACCTTGGCTGACGTTTGCTTCTATCTTTACCAAAAACGAACACCTCACCGCACGTAACTAAATACGATATTTCAAAATGTTATGAGTTATACTACCCTCAACGGTGTGGAAAAATTCCATAAGGAAAAGAATCGAACGTCGAAATTATTTATGGATCACAAACAAGTTACAATCATGGTAGGTAGGTTATTAGAAAAAGACAAATGTTAAGGTCAAGATTGCAACTCTTGACTAAATTATGTGGACACAGAATCATTAAAACAAACAAGTAATTATTTTAAGCTACATAGCTGAAAAAGTAACATGTTATAAAAAGTGAAATAAGTTATACATTCAAAATATCAGTAACTTATTTTTTAAAATTAAGTATTTTATTATGTATGAGAATAACCAAACTCTAATGCCCCGCCACAGAGTCATTCAAGTTAGTAAAATATTTAGTTTTTTAGATTTTCGCGTTGCATTATAACTATAATGTATCAATACGGGGATTAACACGATATTTATTATGTGAAACAACATTGTGTACTCACATATTTGGCTCGACGTTTCGGCTACGTTACAGCAGCCGTGACCACGGCTGCTGTAACGTTGCCGAATGTTGTTTCACATAATAAATATCGTGTTAATCCCCGTATTGATACTTATAGTAGTAAAATATTTATCTAAGACCTGCCAAATTCCTCGTCATAATGATTCAAGTGTTCCACCACAGAAATGGGATTAGACACTAGTAAATATTCTTTTTTTTTTCCTTTTAGCCTTATCAAGTAGTGACAGTAATTCTCATTTGCCAGGCCCCTTATGTAAACCCCCACTAGATTGTGCGCGACGTATCATTACATTGTAGGAGCCCCGGCGGCTGCCGCCCACGATCTGATAACTTTCAGACCGCGCGCTCCAATGAATTCTAAAGCGGGCGACGCGACAGTTCCATCCTACTGTTTGGTCACTTTGTATTGTGGCTTTGATGACTTTGGATATTCAAGTGACTTTTTCTGATGCTTGCCGTGATTGTTATAAAAACATTGCGTATGAAATTTGTCTTTCGTATACAATACGGGGCAACGTTTATTAATAAGTTTAATAAATAACTTGATTGTATGCGAATTTTATGATTAGACTGGCCTGAGAAGCGCATTTGATTGTAATTTAATTCTCATAACATCTCAAACGTTGACCTGATTCCGTACTAAATAGCTTAAGCACTTGTGTTACAGATATCAGACAACAGAGGAACACAAATAAATACATATATTACACCCAGACACCGAACAAACACAAGTGTTCATCGCACGAATGTTTGTCCAGGGTAGGGATCGAACCCACGACCTTTGGCGTAAGAGACAGGGTCACTACCAATTGCGCAATTCGGTCAGTCGCCATTGTGACTTTGGCTCGCGCTCCAGGTGTGGTTGGTTCAATTCCAAATGGAGAAAAAGACATTTGTGTGATTGAAACAATTTGTATCCTGCGTCTAGGTGTTTAAATATACTTTGGAGGCGGTTGTGCACGATACTCAAAGAAGTGATATACCAGTACTATTATCTTCTTCAAAGTTTATAACAAAACACTTAAAAGCAATAAAAAAAAGTATCAAAATGACGTCATCATGGCCGCCGTTTTGTCGAACAGCCTCGTCCTCTTTAAGCCTAAATGACATCCGCCCTAAGCCCTATTAACTTTCATGATAGGCGCTGAATAAGACACTTATATTAATTTAACAAGTAACTGCTTGGGCCTTGCAATCTTCATTAATAATGGTGTTAGACAAGATTCTAAATTAAGGGTGCCTCGTGGTAAAGTGAAATGAAAAGTTTGGTTAAAGCAACCTGTTTTCATTGGATATTAAAGTTATACTTTTCTTGCTTAATACAAGATTATTTAGGATGTGAATAACCATTTAAATTTTCAATTTTTTTTTAAGAAATAGTCATGTTTCTAGACGTATAAATGTGTATCTAAACTATTCATAAAGAGATAAGTCAGTCAGGCATTCATAACTGTTCTGTATAAAAAAAAATCTTTATCCTTAAATGTAATCGAGACCAGAGACCTATCTATTGGTAAAAAGTGGAACCAAAATCTCGAAAAGAAGTGAGAGCGGGCCACTAGCTTATTTGAAAATGAAGTAGGTAGTTTTGAAATCCATTTAGATTAACATTTTGACTATACAGATATTTATAGTCGTCTAAAGCTGGGTACAGATTAGTGCAATTCAACATGTAATGTAATATTCTACTTTACATTGCATGTTCCCTGCTGCCTTGGACGTGTGGCGCGCGGTACGCGCATTGACTACGAATCATTCGAGAAGCGCGAGCGCGCCCCTTTGTGTTCGTACTTTTGAGAATCGTGGTGGTTGTTTTTGATCACCTTGATGTATTTAGATTTGCATGAATTATATTTTGGTAGCTCCCATTTTCTTCAGCTTGGACCGGAAGATGATGTATACAAAGGAAACGGTTAATGGTTTTTGATGATAGTTTATTCTCTGTTTGTTTACAAACACGCTAAAAAAAGTGACAATTTCGCCATGTTTTTTTTTAGAAGTTCTTTTTGTCTATGACAGGTCTAGTGATGTCGCTGAAAATTGTCTTTGACAGATGTAGTATTCTCAACACGTACCAAAAACCGACCAATCTCGGATCGCGCCGCGCACGAGCTGTAACGTTCGCAGCGTGCGCGACCCAGGGGGTCTAATTTGAAGTTAACTTTGAGACTCAACCAAACGTATTTGACGACGTTTCCTAATTTGAAGTGAACATTGCGTCGGTTGAACTCAACCGAAACTCTTTTGACACATCTCGCCTCAAACCCTAATTTGAAGACACCTATGCTCAACCAAAATATCGAATTTGACATTTCTTGTCTCGCGTCTTTATGTCAAAATTCACGATAGCTCGAAAGGTGTTTTGGTTCGGTTGAATGGATTTATGGTGTATTAAAAAAGGATCTTTATGTCTTTGTAAATAAGGTCCAATGACTTACATATCAATAAAGATTAGTTTAAAGCGGAGTTTCTTGGTATAAAATGTTAAAATTGCTATACCTATATAGATGATTATGAATACATAGAGTACTTAGGTACTTTTAATGCTTAATCAAAGTTTTAATGTATGAATCTCAGTACTTACGTTTAAATATGTAAATTAATTTACATTAAGTGCCTATTTACCTACTTACTGAGAATTTTTGTAGATTTATGCCAGTGAGAAAATGTATGGTATAGTTCAATGATTTATGCAGATTTAAGTAAGTAAGTATACTAAGTACCTACCTAGTGGTGTAGGCTTCTTAAAGATAAACTAGATTCACTAAGTAATTAGTCTTTTTCTGCGACTAAGTAGGTACATTGTATTCTTCAAACTTAATCTTATCAGTTCAAAAGTTTGAAACTTTTGATGGTTTAATTAGGTATTATTTATATAGGCTTTTGACTCAATTAGGTATTAATCCACCAAAGTACAAAGTGAAATACATTTTGAGGGTTTTAACCATTTGCAAGCCTCAATTATGTATTACAAGAGGCAATAATTTTGCCTAAATTCCTAATTTGTCTACATTACAAGTATACGTAATAAGTTTTCTCTTTCCTTAAAAAGTAGGTATACCTACCTACTTACCTTTGTGTTAGGTTCCTACATAACTATTTAAGTACCTAGTTATCTACTTATACATTTTACAATTTTGGGGTAATTTTGGATATCCATTAAAGATTACACAGTACCAACCAGTTAAACTTATGTTTAACTGGTTTAATACATTTGCTCCACTATTAGTTAGTGAATTTTAATATATCCCATAGAATATTTCACAACATCACATATGTACATTGATCTGACTCCGAGATAGGTAGCTCAAGCACCCGTGTTACGGATATCATAGTCCACAGTGGGATTACAAATATATACATATAATACTTTTCTTTTGTAAACACATACTAATACATAGAAAACACCCAGACCAATACAAACAGTCATGTACATGCACACAAATGTTTGTACTGTATGGGGATCGAACCAGCAACCCTTGAACCAAAGCCATCGTTCACTACCACTGTTCCAAAAGCCCTGTTAACACTCATGCGATTAACATACTAATTAACAGGAGAGCAGTACATAAGGAATGAAAAAAACAACAAAGTACATGTGATGGAATCATTTATTAAAATAAATAATAAAAGATACAATAATGTTATCCTATTTTAAGAAGAAACTATGTACACACACATATTTTGTATTCTTTCTGTGCCATAAAGGATGTCTATCTATCTATCTTCCCACACCCACTTAGTATTAATTAATAACCTTTAACTATTTACAAATAAATAAAACAACGCCCGATTGTCTAATGGTTTAAGACGGTTCTGACGATGGCCCTGTGGCCATGATCTCGGGGTCATGGGTTCGATTCCCGGGTCGAGCAAAGGTATGTTTTGAATTTTCCGAACATAGTTCGGGTTTGTGATCACTAATCCGCATTTGG
This sequence comes from Marasmia exigua, assembly GCA_019059595.1. Lineage (NCBI taxonomy): Eukaryota > Metazoa > Arthropoda > Insecta > Lepidoptera > Crambidae > Marasmia > Marasmia exigua. Next base: position 2,679 of record JADPWL010002988.1, on the reverse strand, counting down.
CAAGAGTGATGATTAAGCCTAATCCCATCATAGTAGCGATGACTTGATTTCTATGATGGGCTCTTATCCCTACAAAGGGAATAATTAAGCTGATACTTTACTTTATTTACATAATAAATGATGACTGAATGATGCATGTCCATAGGTACTTATCAGTTGAATTATAACAAACTATTTTCAGCAAATAATTCACTTCGTTTAGCAATGAAGCCCGGAGTACTGGAACTGGGTATGTTTCTTCTAGCGGAGATCTGTGCAATGCTGGTAGATATTCTGCAATAATCATAAAGGAGTTTTAAATAAAATAAATAAATACCTAATAATAAAAGCATTTTTATTGCTCTCTCATACAAAAAACTGTTGGTAGGTACATAGGTATTTCGATTACAATCATACTTATTAAGTAAATAAAAACAAGCTACCTATTTAATTTTAGGTTGGAAATAATGTAAAAAATAAACTCAAATGCATATTTCTACCAACGAGCTCCATATGCACTTAAGATTACTTGAATAAGTTTCTGTAACATGTAACCAAGATTAATTTGGTGTGGTTCCCCCGTCTAAGGGTTGTTAAGGTCAGACGGCAGTCCCTTCATAGTAATTGCCAGACTCGCCAAATCCTCGATCATGGCTCACGGTACACTGGCCTCCAAAAATCATGGTTCTGGACCACTAACCAAGAATAACAGCAAGGATTTGACAACCCATTTGGAACGGTAGTGAATGCTGCCTTTGTTCCAAGGGTTGCGGGTTCAATCCCCACACAGTACAAACATTTGTGTGCATGAACATGTCTGTTTGTATTGGTCTGGGTGTTGTAATGTTAAAAAAATAATAAAATTTATATAATTAATTGTTAAATTGGTAAATTTGTGTTTCTTTTATAAAACGCCTAGGCATATGATTACTATGGGGCCTATCATGAAAATAGAAAATTGAGATTAACAGTTTAAGTTTCTTATTTTCTTTGTTTAACAAAATGTAACGAACCAAAAGAAATTAATGTGTTAATAATTTAATATAGTCTCGGGCGCCAGGCTCGTCCTCGGATAGCAATTTAAGTCGGGAAAACATTGAACTATTAATCTCAAGGGGGGCTTGGTTTGAGTTTGGATTTCTTTTTTATAAATGAAAGAGGTTAGGTTTAGGTCACAATGTTTTATGTATTGTATCTTTCAGTTTTAGAATTTTGACACCTTAAAACTAGCTAAACTAGAGCTAAAGCTAGGACCTTAAAATTAGAGGTGAAGAGGGCGAATCCAATAAAAATATTCAAAGGGGAAGAAAACTTGGTTTCTTACAGAGTCCACACTTTGTTAAAACGGTACCCTCCACTGCACTCTGGGTCAATCCGTCGTCAGGGGAGCCCTATTAAGCCCCAGAATCCTGGCACGGAACCGGTGTCACTCGACGAATGATAAAATTTGGCGGAGCAGGTGGTGGGCCCACAAGACAGGTGTTAATCTCCCGAGGGTTTTGTAACATAGCTCCCCGAATTAAATGGGAGAAAAATGGGTATAAATGGGAGAAATGTGATTTGATAAAGGGGAGGTATAAAAGAGAAAGTATGAATGGAGAAAAAATTGAATCAATGGGATAAAAGTGGATAAAAAGGAATAAAAAGGGATAAAACGGAGGTCCAACGGTTGTTTCTTCAATTATGTCACTTTTAAAGCAATAAATCTACAATTACATGGCTTATGCACATGGATTTTCTTAAAAAATCTCAGAGCCATCTTGCTCTCCAACAGATTGGCCGAAAAGTGACAATCTCAAAAATGACGTCTGTCAGGCTTAAAATATTTTTTGTCTATGGTAAAGAATTCGAGTGTTATTTAGTCTATGAAAACAAATTTACTTAAAGAAACTGTCCATTGAAGATGGAACAGCGAATCCAATGCTAGGATTTAACTGTCAAATTTAACTTTTTTTTAATTTAGAATAAAAATTGCATGTGACGTTTATATGACGTTACATTACCCCCTTCCTCTCACAAAATATTAAAGAAATCAGCCCCTAACCTTAAAACGTAGGAACCAAAAATAGTTAACTTAATTTAACAATATTTAATAATCGTTAACCAAATTTAACAATAGTTTTTCAAAATCAACTGTCGTTAATTTAATTTAACAGTAGTTAATTTAATTTAACGGCAGCTTACATATTTTAACAAAATATTTAAAATAGTTAACCAAATCTAACAAATACATAATAAAGTATTTATAGTAGTTAACATAATCTAACAAAGTATTCATAATAATTAGGTATTGCATGTTAACAAACATTGTAACCGGAAGTCAGTATGAAAAGGGGAAAGAAAAAACTATCAATGAACATAGAAGTGTACTTACTACGCTTTGAGAAAAAAACGAAAAGAGAAAATACGAGAAAAAAAAAATCTCTTTTTTTTAAGAACTATCTAAAGTCTAACCCTATCGAACTATCTATTTAAATAACTAGGTTTTTAGAGAGCTATGCTAGGCATTTTGCTGGACAACTATGGTCGCAAACTGGAAAGCCTCTAAAAGAGAACCTACGTTTTTAGAAAAAAACGGGAAAAGGGAAAATGTAAAAATTTTAGAGAACTATGCTAGGCAGGTTGCTGGACAACTATGGTCGCAAACTGAAAGCCTCTAAAAGAGAACCTACGTTTTTTAGAAAAAAAAACGGGAAAAGG
>JADPWL010002986.1:0-10265 GCA_019059595.1 Marasmia exigua | reverse complement strand
TGCGCAGCCGTCGCTTTAAGTGCGACCCACTAACCACTGCGCCACCGAGGCAGTCAAATAAGATAATATTCAAAGACAGTAATGTTCCAACTAAACTCATGTCCCCATTCTAGAGCAGGGTAAATGGAACAAGTTGGTAACTCGGAACGTTGCCAGCGGGGTTCCAAACTCCAACTGTCGTTGTGTTCCATAACCTGTCTCAGTATAGGGGGGAAGAAAAGTGCTTGAAAACTTATAAAACCTAAGTTTTGAGTAGGTACCATAGCTTAGTACTTTTATAGCAATCTTTTGCAATTTATTCTTAAGTAAATAACTCACTTAAAACTTCATCTCGCGTTCAGGCGGGATTCGAACCCACACCTTCCACGATCCGGGTGGATGTTATACCAATTAGACCGCCGAACGCGTTACTAAGCTGACGAAATTTGTAAATGCTTGATTCTCTGATTTGATTTGATTACTACCTAGTAAATACTTCTCTTTGTGACCTATGAGGGGAACCTCAGAGACATTTGAGTGAGCATGACTACTTATGCTCACTCAAATGTCTCTGAGGTGGTGGCGCTAAGTGGCGACATGATGGCTGACACATACGTCATACTTATGAACAGGTGCTACCTGTGGGGACTAGAGCCCAATTCTCGGGACGTACGATAAAATGTGATATTTTCTGTAATGTCACTTTTCCAATGTAGTAGGTACGAAAATGTGCCCATGCGACAATAAAAGTGATTTCCATAGAGAATGTCGCCCATTCATCATTTTTATAGTTTAATTATTATTAATTATTATTAATATTCTTACAACATCTCATACATTACTAAGTAGCGTAAGCACTTGTGTTACAGATATCAGACAACAGAGGAACACTAATATATACTTAAAAACATATATTACACCCAGACACTGAACAAACACAAGTGTTCATCGCACGAATGTTTGTCCAGGGTGGGGATCGAACCCACGGCCTTTGGCGTAAGAGGCAGGGGCACTACCAATTGCGCCATCCGGTCAGTTTAAGTATTTATTCAAATATTTATAACCTTTTTATATCAACAGTCAATTTTAAGTTTATTTAACATCATAATTTCTTTAAAATCTGATCAAAAAAGGCTGAGATGAAAAGGCTTAGTGACGAATATTTAAAGGTATTGTAATACAAAAAAAATAAAGGTGAAAATTACTTCCATTAAAAGAAAATATAAGAAAATTTAATTCTCAGCTAAACAATCGTTCACACAGAATCAATCTCGATATGTTGCAGCGACGTGCTATCCGTATTGTTGGAGATTATGAGGTGACTAAGTCCCTAGAACCTCTTCAGCTAGACAGGAAAGCCCAGTTTGCATCTGCGAGGTGTCGCCCTCTTCATGGAAGCAAATTCCGAAAGAGTGGGCATCGCGTTCTGCACGGCTATGGCGAAAAAACACTGTGAGCATCTCGCCGGGCCTAGCCTCGCTTCTCAATGGCAGCACCTTCAAAACCACCATGAAACGTAGAGCGTTCAATGAACTGCAAGTGGTATCCGTGGAAAAGCAGACCTGCAGGATAGTGCGAAGGAAAAACAAGACCATCGCACTCTTCTGCAGAGAACTTGATACCACGGAATTTCAACAAGCCTGCAAGGTGCTGGCAAAGATAGGCGAGAGGGGCACAAGCGAACGCGCTCCCTCAAAAACAATCAGTGTCGACGCCATGGTCGTGAGCCTCGAAAAGGGCATGACCGAGGATTATCTTGGAGCCCTGGCAGCCTCAAAGCATCATGAAGTCATTGTCTACGAGGATAGAGGCCAAAATCTCAGTTATCTTAGACAGCGACCTCAAGAGCCAAATCCTGAAGAACGTCCCTCCGACTGCTGGGACCATCCGATAGTCGGCACAGACATCAGCGGGTCCGAGCGGTTGGAGAACAGGATTGTCCAGGAAAGAGCTGAGGCTTCACAGGATGCGAGCACAAAAGAGAGCGACATCCTAAAGGAGAGAAAAAAGGAATCCGCACTCTCCACACTAAGTAGAGCAATAAGTTCAATCCCAGAAGTGGTAGCGAAAAGGCTGCGACGGATTGAGAGAGATTGCAGCGCTCCAATCTGCGATTGAAATATGGCGACCCCCACAAAAAAGTGGGACCAGAGCCATCAACACCGAAAGACCGCACCCGAGCAGACATGGGACAAGTGACACCACCCGAACTCCGACCTGCGGTAGAACCAGAAGACCACATGCTCAATGCTTTCATAGAATTTGTAGCAGTCACTAGAGCCACCCGGAAAGTCAATGAGGATATCTGCAAGAGATCATCACGACCTACGGGAGAGGTTTTAGTCGGCCTAAACGGCAGAATGTTGCAAATCAAACTGAGGGAAGCTGAGGCAGCTATATACGACAACGACACCTCTACAGTCCTACTGGGAGAGATGTCGGGGTCCTATATGGCAGGCTACAGCAAGTCGGTGGTTTCGTGAATCTGGACGAAAACCAAAAGGAAGAGGATGGGAAGATTACTTTTAGAACACCTGCCGGAGACCCTTTAGTAGTGGTAGCTAAGTGCACCAAGGTGATGCTTGACGACAAAATTTTGGAAATGGCCTACACTATTTCTGGGGATTTGTTCTGAAGGCAGAAAACCGGAGCACTGGATAAAACCTGCCATTGATTGGGTCAACGGAGTCCCAGGGTGCGGCAAGACGACATGGTCATGTCCCAAATAAACGTCGAAGAGGACATGATTGTCACCACCACCACAGAAGCAGCAAATGACCTCAGAGAGAAGCTGGAATTACGAATTGGAGATAAAGCGAAGAAAAGAGTGAGGACCATGGCATCCCTACTGTAAATGGTATGAGTAAGGGTGAATCGTGTACACACCTAGTGGTGGACGAAGCCCTTATGAACCATTTCGGATCCATAGTCCTGGCCATCCAAATAGTAAAAGCCAGCAAGGTCACGCTGCTGGGTGACAACAACCAACTCCCTTATATTGACCGCTGCAATCTCTTTCCCCTACACTACAACAGACCAAATAAAATCACCAACATCACAAGGAGTTGTTGTGCACTTATCGCAACCCACAAGACGTAGCGTATGCCCCTTAGAGAAATCTACAGTGGCATATACTCGGCTAACACCCGAACTAAGTCCCTACAGCTGAAAACGATTTTCAGATGCGCAGATACCCAAGTCCGAAAGAACCCTGTATCTCGTTCACACCCAGGCCGAGAAAGCTCTCTTAATCAGCCAGGGGTACGGATCAGACGAAGGATCGCGCACTCTGACAATCCACGAAGCCCAGGGACAGACGTTCGAGAACGTTGCGATAGTCAGAACAACTCCCAAACAGTCCCATCTCCTGCAAAGTGTCCCCACACGCGGTGGTAGCCATACTCCAGACACACAAGAACTTGTGTATATTATACAGATAACGCCACTAACGACGCCACAGCGCGCCCTAATATCCATGGCATCGAAGGCTACCATCGAAAAAATAACGAGTACAACCTCAAAATGGCGATCCGCCGGGGCGATGACGCGGTTAGGGACAAGCTTGCAAATAAAAGATAAATTACTAACATACCCCTGAACCCTCCTCTGAGGTCCTTAACTACATAAAATCAACACCCCCTACCCCAAAATAATAATAATAATAATAATGACAGTACATTTTATTAACATTAACCATGCACGACTGCCTAAACTTAAGATTGTTATTGTAATTTAATTTAGTTTAATTTTATCGCGGAGCAAATATCAAAAATAATTTGTAACACTTTAAAAAAAAGCACAATAAAGGCACGGAACCAGTGTCCGTGGAATTTCATTAGAATTAAAAAAAAAAAAAAAAAGAACCTCTTCAGCTACGTAGAGACATTGCTAGTCAAAGTGTTCTCTACCGCCTCTATAACGGGGAATGTTCTGATGAGTTATTTCAACTTATCCCATCCTCCCCTTTCCAATTCCGAACAACACGTGCTGGACAGCGTTGCCATCCGCATACCACCCAGACAATGGCGGCGCGCACCAAGAGGTTTGGCTCCTCGTTCCTGCCCCGAGTCATCAAGGCATGGAATGCCCTCCCAGCTCATGTGTTTCCTCCTTCATACAATCCGGGGTCTTTTAGGCGGGGCGTGAAGCGGCATTACAGCAGGCCATTAGGGTGAGGATGGCAGACTCAATGAGTACTTTGTTAGTTCTTTTGTGCCTGTCAACCTCATATTTGGATTTCACGGCTGCTTACCATCAGGCGGAGTGGGGTCATCCTGATTAGCCTTTCTATAAAAAAAATCTTCTTAGTTTGTGTAGTAAATTTAAACATGTTATGTGATTTGAACAACCAAACGTCAATAAACAACATAACGCGAAACGACTGAAACGTCAGTTGAATTGGAAAAATATCAGCAAGATCACCGTGATACTTTATATCTTATGGTCAAGACCATACGATACGTGTCGCACGAAAATATGTGACATATGTCACCATTCGACATCTCGAGAATAAGCAAAAACGTTTTCATACGATATCCGCCATGTTTTGTTGATATATGTCGTATGATGATAAATGTCACGAGCCCGAAAATTGGGCTCCAGGAGCCCAATTCTTGTGCTTGTGATATTTTGAGAACATGGCGGATATCACTTGAAAACCATACAAAAAAAACTATGTTTTAGTGATATATGTCGTATGAAAATAAATGTCACGAGCCCGAGAATTGAGGCTCCTGGAGGCCAATTCTCGGGTTTTGTAGCATTCAAATAAACAAAAAAATAATCACGAACACGAGAATTGGCTCCAGGAAACCCAATTCTCGTCTCGTAACATTTCTTTTTACGACATATATCACTAAAAAATAGTTTTTTGTATGTGATTTTCAAGTGATATCCGCCAGGTTTTTTTGTTCTATAGAACGCCCGAAATCCCCAGAATTGGGCCTCCTGGTATGCTTCGGTTTACCTCATAATATTTATTTTATGTACTATTTACTTTATTTTATTTGTGTAACCATTGACAAGTTCTTAATAGCGTGGAAAGAGCCACGCTTTCGCATGAATGGGCCGGGCTTGACCGGAGTGATACCACGGCCTCACAGAAAACCGGGCGTGAAGCAGCACTGTGCGTGTTTCGCTACGTGAGTGAGAGGGCAGAAGGCCAACGGGCGAAAGGAAGTTCAAAGGCTGGAAGCGCATTGTGACTCCACTGGTGGCGGAGTGGACCATGGGCGGCAGGCAATCGACTTACCTACAATTCAGGTGATCGTCTAGCTCGTCTGCCACCAATCACATAAAAATATATTATAAGTATGTATTTACGAAAGAAAAGTATTATAATTATCCATATTTTGTAATCCCACTGCTGATTCTGATATCCGTAACACAGGTGCTTGAGCTACCGAATTCGGAGTCAGATCAATGTATGTGATGTTGTGAAATATTTATTTATTTATCTTACTTCTTGTGTCACCAGCTGTACCGCAAAGTAAGAAAAATTGGCAAAGTTTTGAAAGATATTTTTCAATATCTCTTATGTCACACACAGGAACCAGTTGGTTGAAGTTCTTAATACCATGTGTGTACAGACGGTCACAGATCTGGTCACCACAATCTGTCAAAATTCCTTAATTGTTTTTTTTTTCGATATTGAACTGAACGTCTTTGAAATTATATAGTTTGTTAGTTACAAAAAAAATATCTTTAGATCTAATTTAAATCTATGAAATGAAACTTGGTTATAATGACAAACCTTACGTCTATTGAGATAAAGGTCAAGTGACAACTGTCATCCTTATAAATAAAAAAATAAAATATTGTTAAATTCATTAACAGTGTACCAACATAACAATATCTTTATATGGGACTGCCATCCATCCGGATTTCCCCGGATTTGTCCTAGTTTGAACGGCGTCCGGAGACCGTCCGGGAGGGTTTTTGAACAGTGTCGGACACTGTCATCTACAAATGCGTGTTCGCATTCAAGAAGACTCTGCAAAATATATAATGCCAGCTCTAAATTCTTGCGAGACTAGAGTTTACTTGGTAGCACTTGCCCCGCCTCGTGAGGTCTCGGAATTTTCTTCGCCTACTCTCGCTCCTGTGGCGGTATTTTGCGCCCGAGTCAAAGGGTCTCGCGAGAATCTTCGAGAGTATTGCTGTACACCTTGAGCCCGTTCCAGTTGCCAAACATCTCTCAAACTACTCCATGGTCTGATGTCAAGAATCAGTCCTATTTCTCAAGGAAATTAACATCAAATTTGCCCAAATGTCCGGGATTTTCGCAGTGTTTTCCAGCATCGGCAATTTAGGTGATGTCAACCCTATCTTTGTATGACCTGTATCTCCTTTTAAATAAGCAGAAAATGCCTGCCAAGTGATTAGGCATCACTTGGCAGGCATTTCAAGCTATTAGGTACCGAGTAAGACTCCGGAAAATGTTATATCATCATCATCATCATCATCAGCCCATTTAAGACCCCACTGCTGGGGCACGGGCCTCCCTCAATCACATGAGGGGTAATTGCCATACTCACCACGCTTGGCAGACGGGTTGGCGAGGGTTTTGATATAAATGCAGAGTTTTCCTTCTCTGGGTGCTGATGCACTAGTCCGATCACAGTTGTTTGGCACGCGGCATAAGTCGGATCTAACGCTTTACAAGTACCTATCAGTACTTTTGACATTTTCCCATAAAAAACATTGTACAGCGCCCCTATGTCAATGTTACTGATCGGTCTTATCGCAACGTAAAGCAGCCAAAGAGATTGAAAAAAAAAGAAAGCTGACATTTCTCAGGGATAATTGGAAAGAAGCTCGTAAAAATGAGGTCGCAATCAATTCTGAAAATAGAACTAATTTCCTCTTTCAAGCCAGTGTTTTCATCTTCTTTTCCTTTATTAAAAATGTAATTGCTCTTCAGAGGTTTTACTTATCTTAAGATTTGCCAAGATACGTTCCTTGTTAAAAAGAAAATCTTTGAGCAGACATTTCTTTTTTAACTATTTATTTAATCACCTTGCGTCGAATTCATCAGTGCTGAAGGGACCGTGACGTGGTCAATAGAATAGAATAGAATACTCATTTATTTAGTAAACACATCACTTGATAAGTAAATTACGTAGGCTACAGCCGGAGGATCTAAAAAAAATCAAATTTATTTCAACTAATTTAATTAATAAAGTAAAGTTACAAAGATAACTTATTGCTAAAGGAAACTATGATACCGATTCGAAGTGTGAATACAATATGCATAAAAATTATTGGCAATATCCGATGAAAACGCGGTTGACGTCAATGGGCATCACGTTGTGCTGACGGTGCATCGGCTGTTGCCGAGTGCCGTGTGCAATGTTGATTGGGGCCATGCTGATGCGGCGATCTTCATAGATTAGGCATATGTAATTAGTACGTTAAAAAGAAAAATAATAATAATACAAAATAATACGTTCTCCCGTATAGTTTTCCTCCACTTGTTTCTGTCTCCGGCGGTGTGTAAGGCGTTATGTATATTTTTTATTTAAGGTGACGGGTAGGGCACACTAGCGACGCCAATCGATTTTATTTTTTAGCTACTAAATCCTATCTATCTATCTAATGTTGGGTCCAACGCGTACGCGAATAATGTATTCACGCCAAAAGCGGCCACTTTTGGCGTGAATCAATTTTTCGCGTACGCGTTGAACCCACCATTTTTGCATGGTTATTCAATAAATAGTTTAAGTGTTTGCTGAGAGGTTGTAACCCCGAAATTGTTTAAAATAGATCCTGTTTAGTAGCTAAAAATTAAAATCGATTGGCGTCGCTAGTGTGCCCTACCCATCACTTTAACAGAAAAACTCAGATACAAGACATGCAAAAAAATCCTCCATGTTTCCGTCTGATCAGACAGAATAATAGCTTTTTTTTGGGATGAAGTAGCAAGAAGAAAATCGAATTCGATATATGTCGACTTGTACCACTTTTCACAGGACGCACAGAATATTTCTCCGACCCGGAGATTGAACCCGGGACCCTAAGTGCAGCCGTCGCTACTGCGCCAACGAGGCAGTAAAAAACATATCTTACCCGAATTTAATTACAATTAAGAAAAACCTTTTTTTCAAAAACCCCTTCTCAAAACATTTACGTCATAATAATCTGCTCCACAGATGATATTCGCAAAACTTTTCCTCCTGGGCGTATCGCTAGGGGTGGCGCTGACCGACCAATCACAGGCCGCATCCGCCGAAGACGAAATCGACGCAGGGGCCCAAGGAAAAGGACAGATAGATACACCAGCCGTCGTTTTACAGTTGAAGTACGATAGAGGGGAACTGAATAAAATATATTTGGCGCAGTTTCGGAAAGGGATGAGTGTGTGGAAGCCGTCAGTGACTGTTAGAAGTAACTTGTGTGCTGACCTCTGTCACGCAGGTTGGTCGCGTTTTTTTTTTTGTTGTGATGTGTGATTTTTGTGTTGTGTTGTGATTTGGTGGTGTTGGTTGGCAGAAAAAGGTATGTTTTTTTTTATTATTATTATTAACGTGACGGGTAGAGCACACACTAGCAACGCCAATCGATATAAATTTTTAGCTACTAAATTTAAAAATTTCGGGGTTACAACCGCTCGGCAAACAGTTATACTATTTATTAAATACCCATGCACAAATGTTGGGGCCAACGTGTTCGCGCTCGACCCAGATTGTAACTCCATAATTGTTTAAAATAGATCCAGTTAAGTAGCTAAAAATTAAAATCGATTAGCGTTGCTAGTATGCCCTACCCGTCACCTTAATAAAAAAATATCAAAAACAATTATTAATTAAAAGCTTTTACCATCTATAATGACTGACCGGATGGCGAAATTGGTAGTGACCCTGCCTCTTACGCCAAAGGTCGTGGGTTCGATCCCCACCCTGGACAAACATTCGTGCGATGAACGCTTTTGTTTGTTCGGTGTCTGGGTGTAATATATGTATTTAAGTATATATTTGTGTTCCTCTGTTGTCTGATATCTGTAACACAAGTGCTTACGCTACTTAGTACGGAATCAGGTCAACGTATGAGATGTTGTGAGAATTATTATTATTATTATAATGTTAAGCATGATGCAATAAATTATGAATTACCAATTGATTAAGGGGCCTTTCAAAGGTGAAAACGCTGTACGTGTAATATTTTATTTATTTTTTATTTTATAATCAAGGAATAGCAAACAGCAAATTTAACAATATAGTATTCTAAATAAGAATAAAGAACTAAAATAGATTGGGCCAAAACAGTTAGGTATTCACAATAAACCAATTTGTAAAAAGAAAAAATAACGTCAGTACAGATAAGAATATAAATAAATAAATAAAATATGTAATGAGAGAGAGAGAGAGGGAGATGAGAGACGACGTATGGCGGACGACGATGAAAGACGTTTGACTAAAAGATAAATTATTATAATATATTATTACTTATTCCCGTCCTTGGATTTATTTAGAACCCCATCCCACATTACTGTAGAAAATGCTCTTCTCTTAGTTAATCATTTAACATGCCTCGAAAAACATGACAATTTTCTTAAAATTACGATTGAGCAAGTTATTTATCTTCCTCCATGAAATATTATGGGATGCAAAAACCAACCACCATTCCCTTTTTTTTTTAAATCGGCACGTTTCTCAGAAACGTTTTTTTATTATGTTAACAGATTACAGAAACAGTTTCTGTAATCTGCTAAATAAATTAATTGAAATTTGAACACTTTTGAAATTGATGTACAATAATAAATATCACTAAAGCTTTAAGCTAAATACTTTCATATTTAAAGGCCTCTGAAATTAGTATGTTTGTTTTAAATCTTTTGTTTACTCGCGACTGTATATTCACAGTATTACAAGAGCATTTAAGGTGATGGGTAGGGCACACTAGCGACGCCAATCGATTTTAATTTTTAGCTGCTAAACCGGGTCTATTTTCATCATCATCATCATCAGCCCATTTAAGTCCCCACTGCTGGGGCACGGGCCTCCCTCAATCACATGAGGGGTAATTGCCATACTCACCACGCTTGGCAGACGGGTTGGCGAGGGTTTTGATATAAATGCAGAGTTTTCCTTCTCTGGGTGCTGATGATCATGCCAGCAGCTTTACCTTAGTCGCCTTTTACGACACCTCGGTAAGAGTGAGGGCGGCCTATTCTACTCTGCCGGGGACCACACGGTCTATTTTAAACCTGTCCAATATTCAGTACATACTTGTAATTCGATGATAACAAACAAAACAGCCTAAGTAAATTACCTATAGAATAAATCGCC
>JADPWL010002983.1:0-10641 GCA_019059595.1 Marasmia exigua | reverse complement strand
CGATTCCCGCCAGTGTGAGCGAGCCAGCGCCCGACTGCGCCCGTCCGCGCCCGCGCGTCCCGAACCTCGGTACCTACCGCGCGTGCGCGCCGCACATACTCCAGCCTGTCGGCTTGTATAATTACGTCCCTCACCTATTTGTGTGTTGTTGTGGTGTGGTGGCTTCCTATTCTCGTGTATGAACCTACTTTCGTATTCGTGTTGTACTGGATGTTCATTCGTGTTGTGTTGTGCGGAATAAACGTTCTCAACCACTTCGTCGTTTGAACTCTCTTTCTGTCCCTGAGATACCCCACGTCTCATAAAGTTTAATTTTGTGTGTAACCACAACTTCTGATAAGCCATATCAAATAAAATGTTTGAGGGTTTTGAGAAAAATTATCGAAGTTTGACGAGTTGCCGTGTTAAACCTAAAGTTGCTACACTAAAAATCTTCATAAAATATCAATAAGTGGTTATCTACGCTTATTATTATATAAATTATGTTTATTTAAATACTTTTTACTTTTAATTAAGTTGAGCTAGAATCGTGACATTTCGCAGTGTGCGGCGCCTATGAGTACCTATACTCAAAGGGCGGCGCATATGTGTCCTATGCGTGAAGAAGCATCTCGCGGGCTAGAATACAATGCCAACACAAGTGATACCTTGCCATCGCGCCCGTTGTAATTGCAACGTGGACTCTTCTCTTCCTCACCACCAGGCTAAGGCGAGCCAATATATTGTACCATTATTAAAAACCCTAATGGACAACATTTCAAAATTGCTAAGCTCTGAAACAAAAAATACCAATTCTTTATTTACTTTTCCGCTGCTCGAATATATATTTATTCATTTTTTATATTGCTTATTTACTGAGAAAAAAATTAAAAACTAAAAAACGTAAGATGACGTCATCGGACGGCAGAATGTAAAATATTTCTTTGCTTAGCACATTATAGTTTTAAATTTACGTAATGCCAAACTCGTGACATGTAACTGTCAAAAAAAAGACAACTTGTCAACGTTGAATGTATGAATGACGTTGACAGTGTTGACACTAGTATTATTTACCTTTAACCGTAGTACCTTTTTTTTATTAAAACAATGATAAGCAAAGGAATATCGCTGTATTCAGCCGTCCGATGACGTCATTTGGCGCTTACGTCTATTTAGAATAAAAAGAATTTCAATAATTATTTTATGCATGAAAATGGACAAATTTTGAAAAAAGAAAAAATATGGGTCTGTTCATTTTATGTCTACTTTCATATAAAAAACAATATGGACATGTTAAAAATTTGAAATGTTGTCCATTGACAGTTTTAGAAGCATAGTCGCTTGTAGCCAGTAATAGTTCTGTCGTGTTACAGAATGTAGCAATAGCTCCACTTTGTCCATTATTGGCAATAGACAAGCGCTGGACAACGAACATGTTGCCGTTCTAAGCAAACGGTGTTTTTGCGCCTCAATGGATACAAATACAATGCATTTCCTTCAGATTGGAAGTGCAGAAACATGACATAGATACTTTTGCACCTTGTTTTAAATAAAATAGAGTTTATTAATGTATTTAGTCGAGTAGTCCGAATGGTGATACAAATTAGATAGACATCTATGTCTTCAACGCCTGCTGACTACGTGCGCGTGCCAAACACCTGATGACGACCCGTTTGGAACAGTGGTAGTGAACGCTGCCTTTGGTCCAAGGGTTGCATGGTTTTACATCGCGCAATAAAACCATGTTCTATGAAACTATAACCTCAACCGCCTGCCCACATTAGTATTTTTTAAAAAGGACGGAAGATAAAACAGAGACCCAGGAGGTATCCAGAAATGTAGGGGTTTTGGGGGTTGATAGTTGCCACGTCCGTAGGCTATTATCTATAGAGTCCCTACACGTGACCCCTGGGTAGCGCAAAACGGCAACTTTATTATCCGGTGGTAGACTTCGGTCGTGGCTGGTCACCACCCACCAGACAAAGCCGTGCCGCCAAGCGGTCATACCGTGTTCCGGCACGATGTCCGGTGAAGCCATTCAGGGAGGATAGGTCTGTACAGTTGCACAGCTCTGAGAGACCGGTCTCAGTGTAGCATTGTTTCTGCGCTGGACGTCCAGTATTGGAGGGTAGCGGGATCCGAAGCACAGTTTGCTGCCGGCTGACCGTAGGTTGTAGGGGGCCCAAGTAGCAAGTTAGCCACTTGCGAAAGGCTGCCCCGCCGCCTCACGAAAAATCCCGGGGTGCGCTACCGTGCCGGTCGGCGACCGGATGAGAGGTTCCCGGTAGACACTTTCGGGGGGGGTTCGGGCGTCCCCGCAGTCTCCAAACTGGCTTCCCTTCAGCGCGGGACGTTGCAAACACTGCTTGGTCATCAGAGCAGTGTCTCGTTCAACTTCTTTCCTCCTCCTATTCACTCCATACATGATGAAAGCAAAAAGAAAGAAAAAAGTTAAACGGCAGATGCACTTCCTCTCATTAAAAGTGCACCACACCAACATCCGTGGTTTGCACTCAAATCTCGACCCGGTCCACCACCACCTCGAGACCGAAAAGCCGCATCTGCTTTTCCTTACGGAGACCCAAATCAGGTGTCCTTCTGACGCGTCGTACCTCAACTACCCGGCGTACTCTTTGGAACGCCGTTTCCGGCAGCGCGCTGGGGTCTGTGTGTACGTACGTGATGACATCTGCGCGAAACGTCTCCGTAACCTTGAAGACCCCAACTTCTCAGTGCTGTGGCTTCTGGTGGATACAGGGAGTGAGCAAATTTTATTTGTTGCCCTGTATAGATCACACAGCGGAGATCAGGAGACGACTCGGTTGTTTCAATACCTTAGCACAACGGCAGACTTAGCTCTTGAAAGGTATCCTGCGGCTCAGCTGGTGTGTCTGGGGGACTTTAATGCTCACCACGAAGAGTGGTTGTGCCCATACCAGAACACTGATCATGCCGGGCGAGAGGCACGCAAGTTTTCAATTACATATAACCTCACCCAGCTGGTCAATGAGCCGACCAGGATACCTGACATTGACAGCCACACTGCTTACTGTTTGGACCTTCTGCTGACAACCGATCCAGACAGAATCTCGGTCTCAGTTTCTTCCCCTTTTGGGCAGTTCCGACCATTGCTTGGTGAAGTCTGTGTCGACATTCTCCCCTCCCGATACCAGCTCCAAGGGAACCCGGAGAAGGTGGCGATACAAGTCAGCAGATTGGGATGGGATGCGTCACTTCTTTGCATTCGCACCTACCCTTGGCGGCATACCTGCTTTTCTTCTAAGGATCCATCGGCCTGCGCCAAAAAAAGTAGCGGAGGTCATTCGTCAGGGTATGGAGTATTTTATTCCATACTCAGACATATCCGCTGCTAGCCCGATCCAGCCGTGGTATAACTCTAACTGTGCAAGAGCCGAAGCGCTGAAACAGGCTGCCTATCTGGATTGGGCTGATGCTCGTGGCCACAAACTACCGGACCTCCGAGAAAAGAAGAAAGCCTACAACAAAGCCGCCAAGTCCAGCAAGAAAGCACAAAAGAAAGCTCGCTTCGACCATATTGCCCGTGTGGAGCCAAACTTGCTTCGTACCCATCCGGGAGTAAAGCATTTTGGTCCCTCGCAAAATCGGTTGAGGAGAACTTCTGCCGCCCGACACTTCCGCCACTGCTGAAGCCTGACGGCTCGCTGGCCCACGCGGCAACTGAGAAGGCAAATTTATTTGCCACTCTTTTTGCCGAAAATTCACGATTGAGCCCTACCAATCAAAAACCACCCCAGTTACCTTTTTGCAGCTCTAAAATGCCACCAGTGTGCATCTTTCAAAAAGAGGTACTAAGGGCACTCCGAGGCTTAGACGTGAATAAGGCTAGCGGCCCTGACGGTATATCAGCAGTGGTATTGAAGACCTGTGCTCCCGAGTTGTCTCCTGTTCTTACCCGTTTGTACCGTTTTTCTCTGCAGCATGGAGTGGTCCCGAGGTCCTGGAAGCTTGCTAATGCCAGTGCCTAAGAAAGGAAGTCGTGCCGATCCTTCCAACTACCGCCCCATCGCAATCACCTCCATACTTTGTAAAGTTATGGAGCGTGTATTGAACAAGAGAATTCTTAGCTACCTAGAAGACAATGACCTTCTCAACGATCGGCAGTACGGCTTTCGCCAGGGCCGATCTACTGGGGATCTTCTTGTGTATGCTACTCATAACTGGGGTGAGGCATTGGACAGGCACGGTGAGGCTATTGCAGTCTCGCTGGATATCTCCAAAGCCTTCGATAGGGTCTGGCACGACGGCCTTCTTAGCAAGATTCCAGCTTACGGAATTCCTGCTAATCTTTGCCTATGGATTTCGGACTTTCTGAGGAACAGGTCGATTCGGGTAGTCGTAGACGGTTGCTCGTCCGATCCGTTGGCGATTGACGCTGGAGTCCCTCAAGGGTCTGTTCTCTCTGCAACCCTTTTTTTGTTGCATATCAACGACCTGCTTATGCCCGGTATCTTTGGGTACGCAGATGATAGCACAGTTGCAGAGAGATACATGTCCGACGCAAGGGCTGGTTCGGCTGAAATCCATGCATGCAGAGAAAAAATGGTTGGACGGGTGAACGCGATCCTGGAAGCAGTCTCCGATTGGGGGGAAACTAACAGAGTCGTGTTCAACGCTTCCAAAACACAGGCGTGTCTCTTCAGCTCTAAGCGGACCGCTTTCACCTTGTCCCCCACTTTTCAAAACGTGTCCTTGCCTGTTGCAGACACTCTAAGTCTACTAGGTATGGACCTAACCTCCAACCTTAACTTCGGTCGCTCTATTGAGACCAAGGCAGCCACTGCTGCTAAAAAACTTGGTATCCTATGCAAGGTTAGGCGATACTTCGCGCCGGAACAGGTTCTTAAACTCTATGAAGCTCAAGTTCGGTCGTGCATGGAGTATTGCAGTCACCTATGGGATGGCTCTGCCAAGTATCAGCTGGCTGCCCTCGACTCGATTGAGCGTCGAGCCATGAGGTTAGTTGGTGACGAAGAATTAGTGGATGGTAAATCCCAAAGCCTCGCTCACCGACGTAGAGTGGCCTGTCTATCGGTTTTTTATAGGATGCATTTTGGAGAGTGTTCGAATGAGCTTCACGACCTGATACCACCTTCTCCTTTCTACCACCGGACATTGCGGAAGACGACAGGAATCCACCCTTACACTGTGCAAGTTCCACCAGCTCGTACTAAGCGTTTCGCTTCCTCTTTCTTGGTGCGAACTGCTAAGGAATGGAACAACTTGCCGGCTTCTGTATTCCCAGAGAGCTACAATTTGGGTGTCTTTAAGTCGAGAGTGAATAGGCTTCTTCTGGGTAAGCACGCTACATCTTAGACCTTATTGTCACTTTCCATCAGGTGAAATGAGGTCAAGTGCAAACCCATTTAATAATTATAAAAAAAAAAAAAATGTAGGCAAATAAATTTCTCGACGACCCGTTTGGAACAATGGTAGCGAACGCTGCCTTTGGTACAAGGGTTGCGGGTTCGATCCCCGCACAGTACAAATATTTGTGTGTATGAACATGTCTGTTTGTATTGGTCTGGGTGTTTGTATGTATTATAAGTATGTATTTACAAAAGAAAAGTATTATACGTATATATTTGTAATTCCGCTGTTGATTCTGATATCCGTAACACTGATGCTTGAGCTACCTATCTCGGAGTTAGATCAATGTATGCGATGTTGTGAAATATTTATTTATTTATTTAAACAGATGGCGTCAGGTCAAGTTACGCCCCCGCAGTGCAAAATTAACACTTGTGTCTCGGACATAAGGAAGTCTAAAGTCCAACAAGGGTAATTCGATGTGACGCCGTGCCGAACATGCGCGCGTACAGTGATGGTAAAGTGACTCGACGTGAAACAGAGATGACTATTGGAATGTGTGGGGGAAAGACAACATCCGACATACTGCCTGACGCGTGGGTCAACGAACTCTTCGATGTCAATGTCAGCTAAAGCCAATCTCCTTTCTTTATTTACTTTGTGATAGTAGGTACTTCACTGATTTTAGCCCCACAAGTTACACTGGTAATGGTAATTAGTAAATAATGTGTACGGAGTGATACCACGGCCTCACAGAAAACCGGCGTGAAGCAGCACTGTTCTGTGTTTCGCTGTCAAATCGAATGATTTTTTTTACTGTAGACACATCACTAGCAAGGGTCGTCTAGACGCTTTATATGGGCACGTATTTGTTGGTACTTTAAAATGACATTTGAGGTGTCGCGGGTGTCTATGGGCGGCGGCAATCGCTTACCATCAAACGATCCTTCTGCTCGTCTCCCACCTATCACATAAAAAAAATATATCTTGAAAGATTGTTTTTTTATGAGGCATTATAACCTTTACTCAAAATAATCTTGACCATAGCTCAAAACTTTAAAAATATCCTCGTTAAAGTATTGCTGACCGTACAGCACTCAAGCCCATGCCAAGCTTGAAATAGAAGAAATCGAATAATAAAATAAAACCCCAAATTGAAAAGTATAGGCATTTCAAAACTTTACGTACATTTTTCTCGTCAAAGCGGCAACGCTTATATGCCTATAAAATATATCGAATTCATTATGATTTTACCGTCACGGTAATATGATTGGTATTACCTTAATAACTTATTATACTGTTGTAGCTGGTATTTTAGATTTTGGTATTTTGGTAATAAAGTCAAACTTGGATAAATTGACTTATAGTTGGGCCAAAACAAAATGCCATCTTTGACACTTCAATAAAATTCGACAACATATGTAATATGAACGAACGAGTAATAACGCCCAGTTAGTCTAGTGGTTTAAGTACCGTATCGTGATCTCGGGGTCCTGGGTTCGATTCCCGGGTCGAGCGAAAAGTATGTTTCGAATTTTTCGAACATAGCTCGGGTTTGTGATCACCAATCCGCATTTGGCAAGCGTGGTGATTAAGCCTAATCCCATCATAGTAGCGATGACTTGATTTCTATGATGGAGGCCTTTGCCCTGCAGTGGGACAGTTATAGGCTGATACTTTACTTACTTTTATGTAACCTTGTAACAACGGGCATTGAATTTATAAATCTTTTATGTTAAAAAAAGCACAATTTTTTAACTTTTAAAATTTATGTTTGCATTTAATTATTTCAATAAAGACAAAAAAGATAATTTCACGATTTACTTTTAAACTATTTATAAACTTATTAAAAAATTACTTTTCTAGGGAATTGAACGTTGGTACAATGTTGTATGTGTCAACCCATTTTCTCTTTAAGATCTAGTGATGTACCCCAAATAATCGAACGAATACAATGTTAATCGTGTAGGAACATTTATCCATAAATGAAAAGCCACATTCTGATTAAAATCAAACGTATTATTCTTAATTTTTCATCCTATTCTACTCAGCCGTGTGGTCCCGGCAGAGTAGAATAGGCCACCCTCACTCTTACCGAGGTGTCGTAAAAGGCGACTAAGGTAAAGCTGCTGGCATGATCATCAGCACCCAGAGAAGGAAAACTCTGCATTTATATCAAAACCCTCGCCAACCCGTTTGCCAAGCGTGGTGAGTATGGCAATTACCCCTCATGTGATTGAGGGAGGCCCGTGCCCCAGCAGTGGGGACTTAAATGGGCTGATGATGATGATGATGATGATTCTTAATATTCTCTTGTTTAAAAGTATAAATACATTAATAACTTTGTAAAAAAAAAAAATGTTTGGCATATGTATAAGTGCTTTGATTTCGAAGAAAAAGAAATGAACTGGCCGCGGATCGATATCTAGGATCGGTACCTACTTTCTTCTTTCTTTTCAATAATTCACATTTCTCCTAATAAAAGTACTAATAACTTCTTTTCCATTCCATTTATTATAGTATTTGATTCACGTTTCTTTGAAGTACATATCGATTATTCATTTGGTCGAAGTTTTTTAGTAGGTCACCTCTCTATGAAGATTTAAATGTGGGAGAGCCACGCTTAGGCATGAATGGGTCGGCTCGACCGGAGTGATACCACTGCCTCACAGAAGACCGGCGTGAAGCAGCGCCTGCACTGTGTTTCGCCGTGTGAGTGAGGTTACCGGAGGCCCAATGGGAGGGGAAGGGGAAAAGGTTAGCAGCGCACTTGTGACTCCACTGGTGATGCGGGTGTCCATGGGCGGCGGAATTGCTTACCATCAGGTGATCCGTCTGCTCGTCTGCCACCTCATATTAAAAAAAAAAAAAGATAATACAATTTTGAAACGTCAAATGTAGCTTATTAGTTAGCCACGCCACCAAAAGAGTTCCGTGAAAAGCGCGCTTGAGTTGTATAAATATAAATAAATTTCCAGAACAACTGACGTCATAGGTTGCTTCATTATAGAAACTTTCCTAAATTTAGATTTATGATCTAACTTACTAAATCTGTTAGGTTCTGCAAAATTTTCGTTAATACGTACCTGGAACAAAAAAATACAAGGTTAGACTTGTTTTAAAATTATGAAATTTATAGAATAATTTGTTTAAATTTATTTATTAGGTACACAAAAAACAATTACAACGTAGGAATTGTCTCCACTAGCATGTGTGTACAGAGCGTAATAAGCTAACATCGATTAAGGTGACGGGTAGGGCACACTAGCGACGCCAATCGATTTTAATTTTTAGCTACTAAACCGGATCTATTTTAAATAATTTCGGGGTTACTATCTCTCGGCAAACACCCATATTATTTTATTTAATACTTATAGTTTTAACTGTATGGTCTGCTTTTGTACTCGAATTTTGGATTACCGCCAAAAGTGGCCGCTTTTGGCGTGAATCAATTTTCGCGTACAAAAACGGACCCAACATTTGTGCATGGTTATTTAATAAAAAATGGCCGTGTGGTCTCCGGCAGAGTAGAATAGGCCACCCTCACTCTTACCGAGGTGTCGTAAAAGGCGACTAAGGTAAAGCTGCTGGCATGATCATCAGCGCCCAGAGAAGGAAAACTCTTTTTTTTTTTTTTTTTGGTAACGCAGAGAAAATGCCGCCGGCTCAGAAGGAACCGACGTCGGCGCCGATGGTCGGCGCGCCGCCTTATGCACACCCGGCCGCTGGGAGTCGGCCGGGTAGTGTGGGGCTCTCCCCTGGGGTGCTCCTAGGGGCATACCCACTAAACTCTCTGCGACAGTTTCCATCCCTCGCCCGGGAGAAACTCTCAGAGCGGGAACGCGGGCTATAGGACGAACCTTGTCACCGCGAACCCGCTCAGGGCGAAAGAGGCTCGCCAGTACGGCCTCTTACCACACACCGGTCCAACGGACCTAGGGCCTCTCCCACGGCCCACCAAACACCGCCCCCCGAATGGCGCCCACACTGCTGGCTGCAGTGCAAACACCACCGGGAGGAGGACTGCGGGTACCCTTCCCCACCCATACACTGCTGGCTGCAGTGCAGAGTGGGTTGGGGAAATAAAACCCACAGGCTTCAGAATGAAAACGCCGCAAAACCCAACTCCGCTGGATGCGGAGCCGAGAAAATTGGCACCACCGGTCGACACTGAGCCATCCTGGCTAGACGACCCAACGCCGGACCTCCAGCACATGGCCTTACGGCCGCTGAGCCCGAAGGCTCTCCACCAAGTGGGGCCCACGTCGAAAACGCTATCACGCGTAGCGTGACGCCGGACAGGGCCCCGGGCCCAGAACAAAAAAAAGGCCACAGGAGAAGGGTTTCCGATGCCCTAAACCGTGAGGCCGGTCCTAGGCCCCGGGGGGGCTCAACTGGGGGTCAACAGAGCGACTCCAGGAGCCCTCCCGTGTGTGTGCAGCTGTTAGCCGTCGAGTAGCAATGGGCGATGCCGATTACTACCCGCCGTTGCCCAGGGACGCCAGGACCCTTTCAGTAGCAGCTCCAAACAGAGCAAAAATACTACCGAAAGGGCCACACGAGGAGGCCGCCGCACCGTAGTCCCCGAGAAGGAAAACTCTGCATTTATATCAAAACCCTCGCCAACCCGTCTGCCAAGCGTGGTGAGTATGGCAATTACCCCTCATGTGATTGAGGGAGGCCCGTGCCCCAGCAGTGGGGACTTCAATGGGCTGAT
This sequence comes from Marasmia exigua, assembly GCA_019059595.1. NCBI lineage: Eukaryota > Metazoa > Arthropoda > Insecta > Lepidoptera > Crambidae > Marasmia > Marasmia exigua. The sequence continues at coordinate 596 of JADPWL010002983.1, read as the reverse complement.
GATGATGATGATGATTTAATAAATTAGTATAAGTGTTTGCCGAGAGATGGTAACCCCGAAATTTTTAAAATTAGATCCGGTTTAGTAGCTAAAAATTAAAATCGAGTGGCATCACTAGTGTGCCCTACCCGTCACCTTAAGACCTTAAAATCTAAAAGTCACACAGTAGGTGCAGCACAATTTCTATTTTTTATTCATATTCATCATTCATGGGGGTGTTGATTACTCTCTATCAGGGGACTCGCTTGGTCGTTTATCGCCTCTACCATAAAAAAAACCTATGCCAATAAATAAGACGAGAGTTGCTAATAATAATATTTATTTTATTTGTTGCAGTGTGTTGAAATCATCATCATCATCATCAGCCCATTTAAGTCCCCACTGCTGGGGCACGGGCATCCCTCAATCACATGAGGGGTAATGGCCTCACCACGCTTGGCAGACGGGTTGGCGAGGGTTTTGATATAAATGCAGAGTTTTCCTTCTCTGGGTTCTGATGATCATGCCAGCAGCTTTACCTTAGTCGCCTTTTACGACACCTCGGTAAGAGTGAGGGTGGCCTATTCTACTCTGCCGGGGACCACACGGCGGTGTTG
>JADPWL010002981.1:0-13512 GCA_019059595.1 Marasmia exigua | reverse complement strand
CACCCAAATATAACCTGTTGAATGAACCGTTTACCTTCGTCGCGATGAGCGCGTCCGCCTTCGGGTTGGCGATGGGCTCCAGTTTCCTCGGCCTCCGCTCCTCCGCCTGCTTCCGCGCCAGCTGCTTGGCCCGCTTCAACTCCTGCTCCTGCTTCAACCTCATTAGGTTCTCGTTCACCTAAGACCGTAATCCGTTCATTCAATTTTTTTTTTAATTAAGTGGCAGACGAGCAGATGGATCACCTGATGGTAAGCGATTGCCGTCGCACATGCACACCCGAGACACCAGTGGAGTCACCAGTGCGCTGCCAACCTTGAAATCCCCCTTTCCCCCGTATTGGGCATCCGGTACCCACACTCAAGCAGCACAGCTGCTTCACGCCGGTTTTCTGTGAAGCCGTGATATCACTCCGGTCGAGCCGGCCCATTCATGCCGAAACGTAGCTCTCCCACGGTCCAAATTAGAGTCCCGAAGAGATTTTGGCTCTCTTTACATATTCAATAAGTTTTCCCATAGAACCAAACTTTTCCACACGGTACCCTCTCTGATGGTAAATGGTACTCACGAACATTTAAGGAATTCATAGCGTGGCCACGCAATACTTGGTCACTGTTTAATTCCAAGTGAGAGAGATGATAGTTATGCTTACGTACGATAGAGGGGGCTCTTCTGTTTACATACAAATGAGCAGTTTTCCAATAGGTATTTATAAATTTCCAAGTGAATCGCTAGATAGCGCAAACAGTCTCTGTAAATGTACTGTGGTATGACATTTCTTGTGGGTTCCCAATTTGTGGGAAAATTGTTCTAGAAGAAGAAGAGAAATTACATTAAATATCTTAAAACTTTGTAATTAATATGTATTTTTTAGTGCTAAGTACATTTTAAAATACAGAGAGTGATACAAAACGAAACTTTATACATACTTTACTTGTTGACTTCTATTTATTTATAAGTATGTATTTACAAAAGAAAAGTATTTATGTACCTATGTTCCGTCATCGCACTTTCTTCGTAAATAATTCGTGAGTTTCAAATATGGAATTCTAATGTTCGAAATTTAAAATCGTTAATAAATCGATGTTTCTGTGTTGGCGAATGATGCAGAAGCAATTCGCAACCATTTTTATGGTTTGTCATGCACTCCGTGTCAATAGTTTGATTATTGGCACACCAGAGGGCAGTTGAACGCCGACGCCCGGAAAGGACACAGCCTAATGACGTACGCGCCGTAAGAAAACTGAAAAAGCGTGTGTGATTGTGCGTGTTCCGACGTCCATGGAACTGTGATGTGCTAGAGCCCGAACCTAGAAGCTGAGGTGCTTGTGGCTGACCCGAAGGTGGAACCGTCAAACGATCTACTAAAGGTACGTGTGTGCATGGTGTTGTTGCTGCGTACCTTCTCGATACAGAACATCGATTTCCCATATCGGCAGGCCTTGCAGGTCTGAACCAGGTGTAGCAGAAAGCCACTGATCGTCTGTTCCTTTGTACTAAAAGGAACCCAGTGTGCAGTGCGTATGCTACATCCTTTTTGGTGCCGAAACCCGGGATGGTTCCCACCTAACACGTGTTTCTACATTTCCGAATTTCATAGTTTATGCGTGGTATTTCTGGTTAAATATTACTTTGTAATTGGTAAATCAAATTATCCCTTTTTTCTCGGTTATTGGTTGCAGAGTTTATCATTTGATCGGAATATTTCATTTGCAAAATCGTTCGGTATCAGTACCTACATACCTACAGGTCACCTCAAATCGATTAAACTATCACCTTCTGAGTTCGTATCGTAAATATCGGCTAAGATTTGTCTTGAATTTCTGTAGGATCAAAATTAAGCAAGCAATTACAAAATTATCGGTGCTTAATTTACCTATCGGCTTACAGTACTTTCATATTTGGCATTAACTTAGATCAATTAACCATTTTAGTCCATCACTTAACGTCTATACGTAGTTCAACCATCGTAAAATATCGAAGTTCTCGAATTTGAAATAATTCTAGAACAAAACCGTTTTTCTATAATCGGAGGGTAATTGTATTTATTTTACGTTCCCTCAACCGTCCGGATCCCGTATCCATCGCGCCGGTGACGCGGCAAGCGCCCGGTGAACCAATTCTATCGTATCGTCACAACTAGGTAGGTACATACGTAATTCAAATAACTACGTAATACCTAATCGTAAAACTCAAATTTGATTTTGTGTTTTTTCTATACATTCTATATTATTGAATTGTTTGGTCCCTAACTTAACAATTTAATTTACTGTACCTCGTAAAATTACTCCGTAATATTATTAGTCTGTTATCTATCATTCCCGTATAACGTCCGAACCAATAACAGTTCGTAGTGTGCGAATCGTCACAGCTGCAGCGACCGCTTCTCGCTCCAAGAGCGTAGGCATAGTTCTTTTGTTTAGCGTAGTAAACAAGATTCCTCGTATAAAGCTAGTGACACACTTTGTAAAATTATTAATTTTCTTAGATTTTCGATTAGTGATTTTTCAATCCTAGTAATACAAAATGTCACTTTTAAGTAAACGTTCAACAAGGAAACCTAGTACTTTGAAGAAGTCTAAGTCTAGATCTATAGATATAGAACAGTACACAATACAGGATTTGCCATCTTTACGTCGCAAACGAACTATTGCTTTTAATCGTTTACATAAGGCATTAGAGGTTGGTCAGTTAGCTAAAACTGATTCTTCTCAACTTGACTTATTCTTCTCTTATCATAATACTATTCAACAAATAACTGCAGCTTTCGAGGACGCACATTTTAGCATTCTGGAAGTTTTGGACGATTCTAGCGAAGATGACAACATTATTCAAGAGCAATTCGATAACACCTTTTACATAATCGAATCTATTCATCGTAGTTTAACCCGAGGTGAAGATGAACAAAAATCAAAAGGTCATTCATCATCGTCTAATATTCGGTTGCCAAAAATCATTCTTCCAAGTTTTTCTGGCAACATCAAGCAATGGCCGGAGTATTTTGATACTTTCAATGCGTTAATTCATAACTCTTCTTCACTATCCGACACGGAGAAGTTTCACTATTTGGTATCGTCTCTAAGAGGAGAAGCATTATCAGTTGTAAAAGCATTTCCTTTAACTCATGAACATTACAATGATGCGTATCTAGCCTTATCGGGCAGATATAAAAATAAACGTGATCTTGCTTTTACTTGTTGGCGTGATATTCTAAATATCGAATTTAAATGCAAGGACTCTAGTCAATTTCGAAGCTCCCTTGATACTTTCGAAGAGAATTTAAGTATTTTGAAAACAATAAATTTACCGGTTCAAAATTGGGATTTTATTCTCGTTTATCACATTCTATCAAAATTAGATACAGGTATGCGTCGCGACTTTGAAGAGAAACATTCTAAAATCGAGTTTCCAACTTATGATCAGTTGAAACTATTCTTACAATCTAAATGTGAAGCTTTGATCCGTGATACACATTTCTCTGAAAACAAGATTAAATCGAATAAAACATTTCAACAAGATTTTATTAAACGACCTAGTGTGTCCCACACCTTAGTCGCTGCAAGTAATGTACGGACTACCACTGATCAAGCTAGCGAATATAACGGAAAGCAAACACCATTCCCTATCAAATGTTTTTATTGTAATGAGCCACATTCAATAACATTGTGCTCCGAGTTTTTAAAGAAACCAGTTGATGACCGTATTAAAATCGCAGAAGATAAAAAATGGTGCTTTAATTGTTTGAGACCATCTCATCAACTTAAAAATTGTAAATCGTTCTTTACGTGTCGTACTTGTAAACGCAAGCATCACTCCTTGCTTCATCGCGACAAATCGCATGCATCGCAGTCGGATGGAACTTCAACCTTAGTGTCGAGATCGCAGTCGAAGTCTACCGTGTTGCTCGCCACCGCGGTGGTGCAAGTGAAGGATGCGCAGGGAAACATGCAGTCATTACGTGCCCTATTTGATTCCGCGAGTCAAAGCAATTTTATTACGGAATCGGCCGTTAAGCGTTTGCAATTACAACCTTGTCAAACATCAGTTTGTGTTAGCGGACTCGGAGAAGCGCTTGCTCCTATTAGTGGTGACATAACTTGTAGCGTAGGTACAAACGATCAAGTTATTTTTAACTTGAACATGCAAGTGATATCGCGTATTTGTAGTGACCAACCTATTGCTAAATTAAATTCGTCTCGATGGTCACACATTAAATCGTTACCGTTAGCTGATCCTAGTTTCGATATTCCCGGACCGGTCGACATGCTGTTCGCTGCTGACGTTTTCGTAGACTCGCTGTTGGGTCAGCAGATAAAGGGTAGCCAAAATCAACCTACTGCTTTTAAATCGTTATTCGGTTGGCTTCTCCTTGGTAAAACGAACTTAACTTCTAATACGGCGTTACTCATTTCGTCGTTACCGTCTAGTGTCGACACGGACTTAAACTCGTTGGTGCAGCGGTTCTGGGAATTAGATAGCGTTCCAAAGGCCTCTTCAATGACGCCAGAGGAACAACGGTGTGAACAAAAATTTGTAGAGGAACACTACCGTGATCCTTCCGGTAGATATGTTGTCAAGTACCCGTTTAAAGAAGACTGTGAACCTATTTTTCATGACTCTCGTGAAGTAGCCTTGCGGCGGTTTCATGCGATCGAGAGACGATTATCTCAGGACCCTGAATTATATTCTCAATATCGCGAATTCATGTCCGACTATATCGAATCTGGTCACATGTCACTGGTTCCACCTGACCATAGTGTAGGGAAATATTATATTCCACATCATTGTGTTTTACGTCCCGAATCAACTTCAACTCGCCTTCGGGTAGTCTTTGACGCGTCTGCTAAAGACCATAACTCGCGTTCTTTGAACGATACGCTTCTAATTGGTCCAAAGCTGCAACCGGATATTTTTAAAATTCTTTTACATTTTCGACAACATCAAATCGTATTTATGGCCGACGTGAGACAAATGTATCGACAAATTTGGGTTTTGCCTGACCATCGCGAATATCAACGTATTTTTTGGAGACAGTCGCCTAGCGACACTCTTAAAGAATACCGTTTGAATACGGTCACTTATGGTGTAGCGTCCTCTCCCTATCTCGCTTGCCGTACGCTACGACAGCTTGCTGACGATGAGGGAGATCAATTTCCTTTGGCAAAACAGATTATCTTGTCTGATGTCTATGTTGATGACGTAGTATGTGGTTTTGATGATTTTGACAAAGCGAATACAGCTAAAAAACAACTTATCGAACTTTTTAATTTGGGTCAGTTTAAACTTCGAAAGTGGATAAGCAATGATCCACACTTGCTAGCCGATTTACCTGTCGATGATCGTCTACAAGGTTCAGTATCGCTTGACAACACGGATCCTTCACCGTTGAAGGTTCTTGGTCTCAAATGGGATCCCTCCTCTGATTGTTTCCTCTTTTCCGTAAAGCCCTCTGGAACAGCTTGCACAAAACGCTCAATTCTAAGTGAACTCGCACGGATTTTTGATCCTTTGGGCTTTCTATCACCAATTACAATTCAAGCGAAATGCTTAATCCAAAAGCTTTGGATACTTGGTGTAAATTGGGATGAGACGCCACCTATCGAAGTTGTCCAATCATGGGCTTCTTATTCTGATCAACTTCCGCAACTTGCAGATCTTCGAATACCGCGCCAGCTGACATCTCGTGTCGCAAAATCATACGAATTACATGGTTTTTGTGATAGCTCCGAAGCTGCCTATGGTGCAGTTATCTATTTACGTTCTATTGATGAAAACGGTGATATCCAAGTTACCTTTGTTTGTTCGAAAGCTCGCGTAGCTCCTCTAAAACGTATCCCTTTGCCTCGCTTGGAGCTTTGCGCTTCAGTCTTATTGGCTGATCTATACAAATACGTTCGTGCCACGTATATTACACATATTCAAATCGACTCCGTCTTCTTGTGGTCGGATGCGACTATCGTTCTTCATTGGTTGCGTTCCCATTCATCGCGCTGGGCTACGTTTGTAGCAAATCGTGTAAGCCACATTCAGGAGATTGCTCCTCCTGAATGTTGGTACCATGTCTCTTCTGGAGATAATCCAGCGGACATCTGTTCTCGTGGACTTTTTCCCAGTGAGATTCTTAATAGCTCCCTATGGTGGGCGGGACCGTGTTGGCTTTCTCAGGCAAGAGAGTTGTGGCCATCACAATCGATAGCCATATCTCAAGTAGATGAGAGTATCGCGCAAACCGAGACTCGTAAATCAGTCGTGTTAGTAACAGTTGACAATACAAAGGAATCCAGTCTTTTAATCGAGTTGACACATCGTTTTTCATCTTTGACTAAACTTTTAAACGTTTTATCCTATGTGAATCGATTTATTAATGCTATTCGAAAACGCATTAATAAAACCAAAAGTATCGCTATAACTAATATCGAGCGTCAAAATGTTTTGATGCTAATCGTGAAGCAAGTTCAAAATCGTGCCTTTTCGGAGGAATTATCGAATTTAAATAGTAAAAAACCGTTGATGAAACAATTTCGTAAACTCAGCCCATTCGTTGATGATGTTGGTGTGCTCAGGGTGGGCGGAAGACTTTCTCGATCAGGGTTAGAATATGAGCATAAGCACCCAGCTCTCTTGCCGTCTGATCACCCATTAACAGCGTTAATTATCGACTTCATTCATCGTTCTTATTGCCATCCAGGCATAAATACAACTCATTTCTTGCTCTTGCAGCAATTCTGGGTGATTTCAGCCAAACGTGCAATTCGCCGCATTTTATCAAAATGCATTAAATGCTACCGATTGCAACCTCAACCGCTGCAACCTTTTATGAGTGACTTACCGTCGTACCGGGTTAATCAAGTCAAACCTTTCTCTATCGTAGGTGTAGACTTCGGTGGACCGTTTCGCATCAAATTAGGTCCTCATCGTGGTGCTAAGATTGACAAGGCATACTTGTGCCTGTTTGTCTGTCTTGCCACTAAAGCAGTGCACTTGGAAGTAGTTTCCACACTTTCTTCCGACGGTTTTATTGCTGCACTTCGTCGCTTTGTTGCGCGTCGCGGGCGTTGTAATGTTATACATGCTGACTGCGGTACGAATTTTGTTGGTGCTAGGAATCAATTCGCTTCTCTTATGGAGAATGCTTCTCGTACGGAGAAGATTGAATTTAAATTTAATCCTCCTTCGGCTCCCCACTTTGGAGGTGTGTGGGAAATTCAAATAAAAGCAGCTAAAACTCATCTCTACAGGGTTGTAGGAGATCAAGTCCTAACATTTGAAGAATTAACGACACTCTTTGTGCAAATCGAAGCTGTTTTAAACTCAAGACCTTTGTGTCCTGTGGGTACTGATCCCAATGATTTATCCGCGTTAACTCCAGGGCATTTCTTAACATTAGAGCCGTTAACAGCGGTCCCCGATGAGGATCTTTCTTCTATCAATATTAACCGGCTCCATCGGTGGCAGTTGTTACAATCGTTTCATCAGAATTTCTGGTCCAGATGGAAACATGAGTATCTAAATTCATTAATACAGCGAGCCAAATGGACCAAAAATTCTAAACCGTTAACCGTAGGCTCCATGGTCATCATTAAAGATGATAATCGCGCCCCGTTGCATTGGACCCTTGGAAGGGTACAGGAGCTCCTGGCAGGAGCAGACGGGATCGTTAGAATCGCAATGGTCAAAACTGCAACCAATAATATCGTACAGCGGCCATTGGTGAAGCTATGCCCTCTACCAGTAGAGGACTAGCTTTCCATGGAACAAATCTATGCGTTGTAGGGTGACCATATCGTTCTATATTTAAATTAAGTTAGTTTTAGTACAGTTACCGTATTCTATCGTATCTTAGTTCAAGTTAAGTATAGTTAACCAGAAAATACCATAGCTATTTTGGTGGGCGGGATGTTCCGTCATCGCACTTTCTTCGTAAATAATTCGTGAGTTTCAAATATGGAATTCTAATGTTCGAAATTTAAAATCGTTAATAAATCGATGTTTCTGTGTTGGCGAATGATGCAGAAGCAATTCGCAACCATTTTTATGGTTTGTCATGCACTCCGTGTCAATAGTTTGATTATTGGCACACCAGAGGGCAGTTGAACGCCGACGCCCGGAAAGGACACAGCCTAATGGCGTACGCGCCGTAAGAAAACTGTAAAAGCGTGTGTGATTGTGCGTGTTCCGACGTCCATGGAACTGTGATGTGCTAGATCCCGAACCTAGAAGCTGAGGTGCTTGTGGCTGACCCGAAGGTGGAACCGTCAAACGATCTACTAAAGGTACGTGTGTGCATGGTGTTGTTGCTGCGTACCTTCTCGATACAGAACATCGATTTCCCATATCGGCAGGCCTTGCAGGTCTGAACCAGGTGTAGCAGAAAGCCACTGATCGTCTGTTCCTTTGTACTAAAAGGAACCCAGTGTGCAGTGCGTATGCTACAACCTATATATTTGTAATCCCACTGTTGATTCTGATATCCGTAACACGGGTGCTTGAGCTACCTATCTCGGAGTCAGATCAATGTATGTGATGTTGTGAAATATTTATTTATTTATGGGTAAAATAAAATGAAAATTGGCAGTACTGTAAATGTCATACATGATGATTGATAGTTTAGCAAATATTTCCTATCATAGACAACAAAGGAACTATAATTGATAGTGATAATAGCGTCATCTGGTGTTGCCTTTAGAAATAACCCGAAAATATCTACTGCAAAACTGCTCATTGCTTACAATACGAATACGCTACGATTCTTCGAAAATTTAGCGTTAACCTTTCTGATAGGCTACATGCTCGTCTAGCTACTCCAGCAATAAGAACCATACCTTCGCGGTGCGGTAGGCGTCCTCGTCGTAGGAGCGGTCGACGCTGAGCGCCTGCAGCCCGTCCTCCAGGTCGAGCGTGGTGGGCTGGTACTTGGCGCGGCGCTCGTCGCGGTCCAGCCGGTCCAACGTCCGCGAATCCCGGTCCAGCGAGGGCGAGTACCGGCTTCGGCTCTCGCCGTCCTGCTCCTTGCTCGACAGGTTCCTGAATTGATTAATCAATCTTTATTTGACACAAATCACAATAGGTACAATAAAATTACGACTTCTTTCGAAAATTATTTTAAATTAACCCTGCGGTAGTACTATAGCAGTTAAAATGTTTATATAATTTTTATAATGCTCAAAATGCGACCACGATGTTACCACAGCTGCTATGACGTAGCCGAATCGTCTAGCAAAATATATGAGTAATTTTTTTTTATCTCAAAATAAATTTCATGTTAGTCCTCGTCTGAATCAGTTACCAAAATGCAAAGCGAGAATTTGACTTTGAATTTTTGACGACCCGTTTAGCGCAGTGGTTTGAGCACCGGTTGAGACGGAAGGGCACGACCCTTCGCGAAGGTTCGATTCCCACATCAACACAATGACATTTGTGCTGGGTCTGGGTGTTTTTGGTACCTTCGTTGTTTCTGGTTTCCATAGTACAAGGTAAAACCTTAGTTTGGGACCAGGACAATGTGATATTGTCTCAATTTATTAATATAATCTAAAAAACGATTTATGTTCAAAATGATTTAAAAACGTCTTTTTATTTATGACTTGATATTCGCGCGTGAAGTTACTCGGATGATATACAAACCTTAGACTTAATGCATAAAAGAAAATCAGACTGAACACGAGAATAAAATTTACGGACGTATCATCACTCCGTTAGTAACATGTTTATGTGATATGTTACTATTACCTGAACTCATGACCGAATTGTGCTCAAGAACCAGCTGACGAAATCCAGATCGTCCAGTGTTACGATGGGTTGACGATATCTCAGAAATCAAGGAATCGAGCCAACTCAGGACCAGGTCATTGGCGCAATGAAAAGGAGGCCTATTTTCATCAGTCGGTACTACCAGGCTAATAATGTTGTTGATTACCTAAAGTCGTAGTCCCTCCCAGCTCTCGTAGGTGACTGCGGTGTCCAAGGACTCGAAAACGCACAGTTGAAGACTGCCAACCATCTAGATGATGTCGAGTGGAACGATCGTGAAATGAAGTGGCAGGAATCAGTCCGAACAATTCCTCAGATCATTCTCCATAGTATAGGCGATAGAGTACACATAGCGAGACTACATCTCTACGCAGTGCTAAGGTGTCTAGCCGATTAGAGATATCTTGGCAGTCGACGATTCGAATTGCTCTCCTACGAATAAATATCCATAATCCCTGCCCATAAATAAGAGCAGTATTCCATATGTGTGGCAGGGCGTAGAACACGCGTGGCACCATGATATGAGGTCATCATCAGTGTCAAAATATTTTGTCAAAATATTTCTCTATTTTTTTTAAATTACTTTTTTTATCTTTTTTCTCTTTTGTTTACTGTGGCACAGATTATTAATAATATGTTATGTTTATAATTACATAACATATTATTACTAATCTGTGCCTGAAATCTGAATCTGTGAATGATCGCCACTGTCGGTTGGGTTGGCACCCGCGAATGCCATCCTTTGATGAATTATTGAATTTTTTGTTATTTGTTTTTTTTATTGTTATCATTTTAATGTTTTAAATTGTTTGTTTTAATTTTGTTTTACTTGTTTTGTGCATAGTTATAAATATCGCATGTCAATATTATATATTACTTATTTTTCCCAATGCAAAGGCGTCACCCAAGGTCCAGCCTGAAAACAAGCGCTGCAGCTGCTGTGTGTGGCAGTTGCAGCATATGCTGAGGCTGATCCTTGTTGGTCGCAACTGTTTGTACCTTGTCTTCTCTCTTTTGTTGCTATGTATAATGTGTTGTGGTCAATAAATTGTTAGTTATGTTATATGGGGTGGGACCTGCGCCTCACCTGAACACGTAGTCCCAGCTCTCGTAGGTGCCCATGCCGTCCTCTCGCGCCTTGCTGAGCGCGGGCTGCGTGTCGGAGCGCGGCAGGCTGGGCAGCGACACGTCGCTGAAGCCGGACTTGGTGCTGTTCCTGCGGGAGCTCTCCGCCTGCCTGCTCCGACGCGCTGCCCGTTCTTCCTCCCTCCTGTCGAATTTCCCATTCTCGTATACTGAGGGCGCGTCGAGTTCTATCAGCTGAGCGGTCGGCACGGTCGGGTACCTGTTAGAGAGGAACAAATTGTATCACTAAAATACGCAACCTGAAGGTTGTCTGGTAGAGATCGCTCCCAGCGATAAGACCGCCTAAATTGTACATTGTATCTCTGTTATACCTAGCTTTTAAGTTTTGTATGTTGTGCAATAAAGAGTATCTATCTATCTATCTATACGCGGCTGAAATCAGAGTTTGCTCGTACGTACGTACGAATTGAACTCTGAAAGCGTAGCGACGTTGAAGAGTTTGGTTCCATGGGAAAAGATATTGAATATGTTAAGAGAGCCAAAATCTCTTCAGGGCTCTAATTTGGATTTTGGGAGAGCCACGCTTCGGCATGAATGGGCCGGCTCGACCGGAGTGATACCACGGCCTCACAGAAAACCTGCGTGAAGCAGCACTGTGCTGTATTTCGTTGCGTGAGTGAGGGTACCGGAGGCCCAATCCGGAAAGGGGGGTTTAAAGGTTGGCATCGCATTTGCAACTCCACTGGTGTCGCGGGTGTCCATGGGCGGTGGCAATCGCATACCATCAGGTGATCCGTCTGCTAGTCGGCTATTACATAAAAAAAAGTGAAGAGTGATATGTATTATTTTGATTTATATTGCACAGAGACACACGTCGGTTTAGAACCATCTGCCATTTTTGCTCAATATTAGTTAAGGTCAACATTTTTGACAGTCATACTCGCATATGGCCGTTTTTTTATTACTTCAACTCATTTCTACTTAAGGTGACGGGTAGGGCACACTAGCGACGCTAATCGATTTTAATTTTTAGCTACTAAACCGGATCTATTTTAAACAATTTCGGGGTTACAACCTCTCGGCAAACATTTATACTAGTACATGGTAGAGATCCCGTATACAACTATTCTAATGTGAGTGACTATGCAAGTTTAAAACAATATACTGAAAAATAAATGGTACAATAGTTTATGTGTATTACCTATACTGGGGGACGGGGGGATACCCGTTGACAGGGACATTGGTGGCGTGCTTAATAGGCGCGTAGACGGGCGTGGGAATCATGTAGGGCGCCTGCACCGGGTAGTAGTAGGGCACGGCGTAGGGCGGCATGACGAGCGGCCCGTCGTGCGGATACACCACGTGCGGCGGCAGCATCGCGGGCGGCAGCATGTAAGGCGGGTGTATCACGGGCGCGAGCGGCTCCTCCAGGGGCGCGTCCTCGCACGGCATCCGCGGCGCGTGGCTGTACCGCGCGTCCAGGAACCTGCTCCGGTTGTGGATGTCTGTCACCGTTACCGGTATGTTTGAATAGATTTCTGAGGAACCTGGAATAAATAAAGTACATGAAGGAACGTAGGTACATACAAAGACTGTCTTTGCAGAGGATTGGGTTTACGCACATGATTAATTTAAGGCCCATAGCATGGACTAAAAAAGCCTGTATAACATTTCACACCGCTGTTCCTCCATCTGAAGGTGCCCAATACAGGTGTACAGGAGCCCAATTCTCGGGACGTGATATTTTGTCATTATACGGTATACACCGTTATTATTTTATCGTTTACATCCCGAAAACCTCATAATAGGTATGAATGAAGTCTATTTAGCATGTTAAATCAACAATATAAGCGAAAAAAATAATAGCTGTTCAATACAAAATAGAATTTTATTTGTTGGTCTAACATGCCAAATGGACCTCATAGATAGCACGATACTCATTATGTGGTTTTCGAGATGTAAATTTAAAAAAAATAACAGTGTATATCGCAAAACATAGTTTTTTTTTGTAAGGTTCTCTTGCGACATTTGGATGACATGTCTGGCGGCGCAACCCACTCCCTCCCAGACATAGACATGATCTATTACAGATGCAGCTGGCCACTGACCGTCGCTGTAGGGCCTGTTGCCGTCGGCAGAGCACGCTGCTGCACACGAGTCCCAGACCTAGACATGATCTAGAACAGATGCAGCAGACCACTGACCGTCGTTGTAAGATCTGCTGCCGGCCGCAACTCTGGCGGCGGCAACCCATTGCTCCACGCGCCCTCCCAGACCTAGACATGATCTACAACAGATGCAGCTGGCCACTGACCGTCGCTGTAAGGTCTGCTGCCGGCGGCAGAGCACGCTGCTCCCACACGAGTCCCAGACCTAGACAATGATCACAACGCATGCAGCTGCTGGCCACTGACCGTCACTGTAAAGGATCGGCGCCGGCGGCAAGCACGCTGCTCCACAACAGTCCCAGACCTAAGACATGATCAACAACGCAATGCAGCTGGCCACTGACCGTTTTCCCCCCCCCCCCCCCCAGCCCCCCCCCCCCCCACCCGCTGTAAGGTCTGCTGCCGGCGGCGTGACGCTGCTGCCACCACACGAGTCCCAGACCTAGACATGTCTCAACAACGCATGCGCAGGCCACTGACCGTCACTGTAAGGTCTGCTGCCGGGGCAGA
>JADPWL010002979.1:0-19959 GCA_019059595.1 Marasmia exigua | reverse complement strand
TTTAGATTCAATCATGTCAATTCTAATATAATTTTAAAAACATTCAAAGAATTAAATATGAAACCGACTGAGGATTTATGGGGCATCTCGGTAGATATAATCAAAAATATAATACATTCTATCGCACCCCACTTAGCAATAATATTTAATAAATGTGTTGACGACGGTCAATTTCCCGATATGATGAAATACAGTAAAATAATACCGTTATTCAAGTCGGGTGAGAAAAGTGACCCGTCTAACTTCAGACCTATTTCTATACTGCCTGCTCTCAGCAAAATTTTTGAAAAAGTAATATTCACTCAGTTATTGTCTCATTTAAACTTGAATAAAATATTGCACAGTAAGCAATTTGGATTCACAAAAGGGAAATCCACTACTGATGCTGGAGTGGCGCTTATCAAACATGTATTTGATGCGTGGGAGAAAAAGCGAGATGCTATTGGAATATTCTGTGATTTGTCTAAAGCATTCGATTGCGTCAATCATGAAACATTGCTAATGAAGTTACAGCATTACGGTGTCATAGACACCTCACTAAGTCTAATCAAATCTTACTTATCAGATAGGATTCAGAAGGTCAATGTCAATGGAACTAACTCTTCTGGCGCCCCTCTAACCATGGGTGTGCCCCAGGGCTCTATATTGGGGCCCTTGCTCTTTTTAATCTATATAAATGACCTTCCTTACTATACCAATGATCTATGTGAGATAGTGTTATTTGCTGACGATACATCCTTGATTTTTGAGGTTGATAGGCAAAAGAAAAATGTTGACGAAGTAAATAACACACTCTCTCAAGTACTACAGTGGTTTACTTATAATAACTTGGTTCTTAATTCAAAGAAAACAAAATGTGTTAAGTTCACAATGCCAAATGTAAGGCAGGTCAAAATGAATATTGTCATGAACAACGAACCTATCGAAGTCATAAACTCCACAGTTTTTCTAGGTATCACTCTGGATACAAAATTGCAATGGAGCCCTCATATTGCTGTCTTGGCAGGAAGACTTAGTTTCAGCTGCATATGCAGTTAGAAAGATAAGGAATCTGACTGATATCGAGACAGCGAGACTGGTTTATTTTAGCTATTTTCATAGTCTGATGTCATATGGTCTACTACTGTGGGGATCCGGTGCTGACTTACAAGCCATCTTCATTTTGCAGAAGAGGGCCATCCGTGCCATCTACGGTCTTAGATCACGTGACTCACTCAGAGAAGTATTCAAGGAAATCAATATTTTAACCGTATCATCTCAATACATTTTTGATTGTATTATGTTTGTACGCAAGAACTTGCACCTTTACTCGCAAAAATCAGATTTTCATAGCTTTAACACGCGAAATAAACATAGGCTTGCTGTCCCAAATCTAAGACTTCATAAAATTGGAAGTTCATTTGTAGGATTGAGCATTAGAATGTTTAATAAGTTACCTCAAAATATTATTGATTTACCGGTACATAAGTTTAAGTTGCATGTAAAAAACTGCCTAATGCAGAAAGGCTACTATAAAGTAGAGGATTATTTGAATGATAAGGATTCCTGGACATGTTGATCTCTTCGCCTGTCCTCTAATGTATAATTCATTTCATAATTTTTCATTGACGATTTATCTAAACGATATTGATTATAAGCATTGTTTATCATACTGCCAGTGTAATCATAATTTGTATAAGAATGAAAATTGTAATTACCATAATATTTGACATTCATAAATGTTATTTATTGAATAAAGACATTTTTGATTTTGAATGTATAAAAATTGATTTATATTGATTATTCAATAATTGACAAGATGCTAACCACCTACTATTGTACACCCCGTCCTGCAGTTTATTAGTCTGGATTAAGTAACTACTACTCTTTGTGACCTATGAGGGGAACCTAAGTAGTCATGCTCACTCAAATGTCTCTGAGGTGGTGGCGCTATGTGGCGGGTCATTACATTCCCTCTAATATGGTTGAGTGAAATGATGGCTGACACGTACGTCATACTTGTGAACAGGTGCCACCTTTGGGGACTGGTCTGCTTCGGTTTACCTCATAATATTTATTTTATTATTATATCCTTTATTTTATTTTGTGTAACAATTAAACTGTATGGCTTGGTATGATGATGACACAACATTGTATGAAAGTTTGGCGATTAAAAAGAGTAACTGGCGAGTTTCTTGCCGGATCTTCTCGACCAGAAACAACTTTCCGAGCCGGTGGTAGAATCGCATTATGTTTATTTATTTCTTTAGTATATTTTATGTATCAACATATATATGTATTAACATGTAAATTATACATAAGTACTTATAAATAGTTTTAAGTCATTAAAATGTATGACGATTTGTAAGTGCTGTATACAAGCCTATGCAAATAAAGAATTATTTGATTGATTGATTGATTGACCACCCTCTGTTTGCCTTGTAGCTAGTGTAAGTACAAAAAAAGATCGAGCAAATTTTGAAAACCGAGAAACGAGCACTTACCTTATGGTATGGTCCCGTGTTATGGTTAACCGCCGTCCATGACCATAAGAGATTGAGCGAGATCTTTTAAAAATAAGTATTTTTCTCTTGAAGAGCTGGAAGTCGTAACTATCAAGATATACAGCTGCAGTCAAACCGTTCCACATAGCTGAGGTACGTGGTAGAAAGCTCCGTAAGAAATGCATAGTCCAGTACCGCCATCCATCAAGATGATGAATTTTAATCGAGGATAGTCTACTCTCAGTAAAATTGTCGCCGAGCAGTCTGTTTCTTGGGAGTTAATTGCAATCCTCGAAGATCCGTCAGAGCCACATATCGATGTCATTACTTTTAAAAGATGGTGTGGAATGATTCACTGCAATAATATCTCTGATTTATTGTTGTTGATTTGTGTTTTGATGTTATTGTTAATCTTTAATTAATAATATTTCTGATTTATTGTTGTTGATATGTTTTTTGATGTTATTGTTAATTTTTAATTAATATATGTCTGATTTATTGTTGTTGATTTGTGTTTTGATGTTATTGTTAATCTTTATTGTATCTTTGAGGGTACCGGAGGGCCAATCGGAAGAGAAGGGGTACTGGCAACTGGCTCTGGTGCAACATTATTTACTCATAGAGTCATTGTTCTATGCCACAGTCCGGCTGTTTTCGTCAGACTTGTGTCGTATAAATTGATTCTATCCTTATTTATTGTCTTTAATTACATTATTTCATGATTTAATCGCGTTTCCTTCATTATCCATCAGTGTTTACAGTCGACTAGCATCAGTATTTATCAGGGGAGTAAAAAAATTGGCAGCACACTTGTACCTTCATTCGTGATTCGTCTGATTATGTTTACGCTAAAAATGCATCGTTCTAATACGGAATAAGGAAAGTCCCTTATTAGCTATTAGATTAGTATTTATGAGTTTTTGTAATTACTATAAACTATTTGTAATTACTATTAGTTTTTAACCAGTGCGTTCTACCGGTTCTCACATCATCATCATCATCAGCCCATTTAAGTCCCCACTGCTGGGGCACGGGTATCCCTCAATCACATGAGGGGTAATTGCCATACTCACCACGCTTGCTGAAACTTTGCTGAAGCTGAAACTTGGGTAACGACAAAGTCTACTCTTCAGAGCCTTTAAGGTGCCCAAAGGGCAATGGAAAGGAGACTGGTGGGCGGAACTCTTAGAGACAGAAAAACTAACAAGTGGCTTAGAAGACATTGTAAGGTGGCAGACGTAGTCAAAAGGGTGGCGCAAATCAAGTGGCAATGGGTGGGACGTATAGCCCGAAAGACAGAGTCGTGATGTAGGGAAATGCTGCAGTGGAGGCCATGGGATCAGAAAAGACCTATCGGAAGGCCACAAATGAGATGGAGAGATGATATAGCAAATATTGACGGGCACAACTAGACTTCAACTGCCCAAAATAGAATAGAATGGAGAAGATTGAAGGTGGCCTACACGAAATTGGTTGAAAACGGCTTAAGATGATGATGATGATGTAATTACTATGGATTTTTGTATTAAATAAAAAAGATAACGAATACTTCCAAAATTATGGAGCCAGTATAGGTAGTTAAAAAAACCTAATGAGGTACAAGGTGTTAGTATTATCCCCTCTCTTGAAGCATTTACCAAACAGAATTATTTTGTCCAAGTCAGAACTATCAATACATTTTATAGCATTTTTGTTGGATTCTGATGGAGATTTATGGTCATCAAAGTGACCATTTAAGTGTCCTGCGACCAATGACGGAATACTTTATCAGTTCCATCTAGATTGTTTAGCAATCACCATTCGTCTAGATGTTTTGCATTAAATTTGGCGAATGTGTCATCATTATGAATATTTACGTGTTCTAGAAAGACATGTTCTGTAAGTTCAAGTCAAGAAAATTAAGAAAGTGGTGATGTTATGTATCCAAATCTATACTATTTATAAACAGGTACCTAAGGTTTTCGAGGATGTATGGAAGATGTAACATGTAAAATAAAGATAATTAGAGAGAAGACTTTGGGACTCATCTAAACAAATTTAATGATTCACTTGAATTTAAATAGGCGAAGAAGTATAATAAACATACAATTTTTCCTAACAGTTTTTTTATTTGGTATATTACATTCCACAGACCGTGCGAAAGCCACGCATTGGCATGAATGGGCCGGCTCGACCGGAGTGATACCACGGCCTCACAGAAAACCGGCGTGAAGCAGCTTTGTGCTGTGTTTCGCTGCGTGAGTGAGGGTACTGGAGACCCAATTCGAGGGAAAGAGGGGTTTAAAGGTTGGCAGCGCCCTTGTGACTCCACTGTTGTCCGGGTGTCCATGGGTGGTGGCAATCGCTTTCCATCAGGCGATTCGTCTGCTCGTCTGCCACCTATCACATAAAAAAAAACAGACTCTGGGTCTGTGCTTTTGTTTACTAGTTACATTATAATAGCTAATATTATAATATATTGCTCCGCGTTACATTTAGGGTTATCTGCATTTATTTACTTGCATATAAAGTACCATCATTTAACTTAGTTTAAGTAAAGCAGCACTGTACTGTGTTTCGCTGCGTGAGTGAGGGCACCATAGGCCCAATCCGGGGGAAGAGGGGGTTTAAAGGTTGGCAGCGCACTTGTGATTCCACTGGTGTTGCGGGTGTCCTTTGGCGGCGGCAATCGCTTAACATCAGGTGACCCATCTGCTCGTCTGCTACCTATCACATACAAAAGTGTTTTTCCTTACTCTATTGTTTAAGTGCTAATATGTTTTTCTGTTTGACGAGAGGTATACATCTTTTCTTTTCTGAACAGTTGCAAGTTAAATAGTATTAAAACGATAGTATTATTCTTGTAGCTGACCAGTGCAGTAACAGCATTAGTTTCAAAACCATTTACCTTATTAAGTTTGGACCCCCGAAGAGGCTAATCAGTCTTTGTGAGGTGTCTGAAACAATAGAAAGGTATATTAAAGTCTACAAAATGTATTAAGAGTAGCTAATTAAGAAGCTGATAATAATAGGTCTGTGCTACGACTTAGGGACCTTCAAGAGAAGAGCATGCTGCTTTCAAAAAGGCCGGTAATGCATCAGCATCTTCTCTGATCTTTCAGATGTTCAAGGCCGGTGGTGATTATTTATTTTCCATTGCTACTTTGTCAGCTCTAATATAAAAAAAATATTGATTTATATCATGAACACAAAAATTAAATAAGTATGTTCTTTGGCACTACAAAGTTAATAGTCAGTTTTCGTATAATCAAAGACAGGGTGGGTAGTTTTTACAGGTACTTTATTACAGACATCATTCTAACGAGCTTCCTAAATGTCAAAGTACAGTTAAAACATAAATCGTATTTAATTTATTTTAACTGCATTAAACGGTGGAAGCCTACTTTTAGAAGTTAGATCCTGCTATAGCATGAGAGCCCACGATGCTAAATGTGGATTTACTTGAGCAAAGAGGCCTATTGCAAAGCTTGTACGATAAATCGAAAAAAATAATTATATACTTAATGGATACATTTTCATTGATGGGGGAGCGGCTTCAGATCGATTTACGGCAGTTTGTACACAGAGCTGAACTTTATCGAAAATTTTTGTTCATTCGACTTGTGAAAATCATCAGTTAAATATTTTTAGTTAGCCTGAAATCCATTCTCTCTCTTAATCTGACACACTCGAGTTTATCCCAAAATCCTCTCTTGGGCTCCCCTACTACTAAAAGCCAGTTACACAATCAATTAATAGTTTTGTAATTCTAAACCACCTTGTTATAAACCACTATCGGCGTCTTAATCTAAAGGTTGTACCTATGATTTAGCAAGTAAGTTTCCAGATAAATTCAGCCTCAACTTTTTAGATTCATAATATGCTATCTGAAACAGTATTTGCAGATAGAATACATTTTGAAGTAGAATACACTTTTAAACCAATATTCGTGTTCTGAAGGGTTATTGAACCTTCGAGCTTTTAAATATCGGGTATCTCATAAACGAAACAGGCTTAGAGGAATTGATAAAGAAGAATTGTTTAAATATTTTGTTACAAATAGAGTATATAACTATGTTTGGCATGAAAGTTTAGAGTTTGGACGTGAAAATCGACGCAGACTATGGAATTGAAAGTGAGGGCTTATAAGTACATATATACACATCAAGCAGTGAATATATAAGATAGAATCCTTATTCCAATTTTCATGATAATCGTACTCCAAAACGCAAAGTTCAAGCCCATTCAGGTCAGCAATTATTTATGTTACTTTTGTTTATACCAAGAAAATCAGACCCTGTATTCCTTACGTGGTTGTAACTGATAAATTCAAATTACTTTGCCGACAAGTGCAGCAAACAACCCAGCGGGGACCCGATGCATTACTCATTCCACTAGTGATGGATTGTAAACGAGATATAATCGAATAATCGACTTACGTAATCGATTACGTGACTCGTGAAATTGATTCTGCGAAAGTCTCACCTGAATCAATTGTCTTTTACTATATTTTACGGATGTGAAAATGTGTAATGAAAATATAGAGAAAGGTTTCATTAAACTGAGATCCTATTTAGTTATACTGTTTTTCGTAGTTAATTTAAGTAGTAAGTATTTGTTTTTTGATAAATAAAAAAATGTGATAGGGTATAGATAGGATATAGGGCTACATACTAAGGTACCCAATTTATTTAATCGACTCTCATCTGCATTTTTTTCAGGCTTAATATCAATTTGTCAATTGTAGTAACATGACGTACGGCTGCCTAAACAGGCTACTAGGAATACGGCAAAAACACATACAATGTATTCTAGTATTAAGGAAATTATAGTAAATTGTATTTGCTGTATAAATCTAACTTTCACGACTTTTACTTCATACATTATGTATGTACATTATTTATTAAACATCTCCGCTCTATAAAGACATAAACACTACCGTTGTATTATCAAATGCATTGAATATCATCTCGTTTGATATGCATTAACCTGATAACTGGCTGTCTATTTCGTTTGTAGTTTCCTTAACAACCCTGTGATATATAGTCGAGCAACAAATTGTTCATAACGACTGTTCACAACAAATAATAACATCTCGAGATATCAAACACTTTCATAATCGACCAACACCATTAGCCTCGAGTTTAATAGCACATTACTACAATATTGCATTCTGATAAAACCTAGACTCTAGTCATGTTAATTTAAAGTCCATAATTCTGCAGAAATGAAGGATATATTTACTTCCAACGGCAGAGAAATGCGAGTTTTGCGCTCAGACTAATTGAATTCAAAATTGCGTAAACCAATGCCATCTCCATTGGATCTGTTTAACTGAATATCACTCCTAAAGGCGTACAAACGCGTAGTAATGCAGTTCAAACATTATGATTTGTTATAATTATACTTAAATGCAAATGTCGAGGATAATGCGAACATAAATCTGCAGATAAAGTGACTAGGGTGATGGATCCAGTTTTCTGTCTGCCAGTCTTGGTATCTGTGGAGCTTAATGCTAACAAGAAGCACTCTTTTATTATGAATCTTTTAAGATATAAAATTACAAGTTGTGACTCTAAGAATTCCGTCTCATTAATGGGACTAATCACTCACCTGATTCAGACAAAACTCTAAATTTACGATTATACTGGCTTCGTAAAAACACAATATGAAGTCTACACTTTGTGATAACGCCGTATACAACCATTGAGCTATTCATATTAATAGGCACATTGACATAATAACGAGAAGCCAAGTACATGATCTTATAAGTCGTCTCTAAGTATATTAACATATTCCATTGTCTAAGAGATAAGAAAATAAATTGGTCTTTGTTGCTTGAAAATTAATAAATTGGACTTAGACGGCGCCATTAAAATAATATTAACTTTATAAAATACATACTCGTAATTGCTATTGGACGTAAATAATAGTTGCATTAGCGGCTAATCATGTTTAGCCAGTTACAGCGTGTAAGATAAATAAGTCTTCAAACTTGCATGTAGGTTGATATTAATTGATAATTCAACGTCGTTGAATATTAAATGCATATCCTTTTAGACTTAATATGCACAATATTTCACGTCCCTTATTAGGAACACGAACATTTGTTGTTAATCTCTCATAGTCATACCACACACGATATGATATCTGTGAAGAAGTTAAACGAGCATCAAAAGTAGATGGAGTACACAAAAATCCAATTCAATTACCACATCTTTTGTGATCTAAAAGCCGCTTTTCATAAAGTCTACCCTCCGAATAATCAGGCCAATATTTGACTTACAATTTGTTTACAAAAGTCATGAGTGAGCAGGCGCCCTCTAGTGTTACATCCGACAACTGTAGTTTTATTTTACTCGGAGTAACATGAGAAAAATCCCTCAGGACACCGTGGGAAAGGGGCTTACGCAAGGGTCAATATTGGTTCCCGCATTTCATAGTCGCCGTTTATTCTCAGTTGGTTTTCGGAGGTACACTTAAACAACCGGGCCTTTTACACCTACATAGTTCAGAAAGTTTATGTTTGTAATTAGTCCGTCTGTCGCCGATATATAATGGTAAATAATGCATTGTTGGGGTCACTTTTATGACTGGGAGCTGAGATTCGTCATGGGTGGCTTATGGTCTTGATATTTTTAGATTTTTTACTGTAGAGAATTTTATGGGTTTTAGGTTTTGTAATTTTATTCCGCTTTGGCTTGAGTTTCGTAATTCAATTCTCAAGTTTTAATGATTTCAGTTGGCGTTTCTTTAAAAACTATAATTTGCTGAACATTTTTTCTCTATTCTTATAAATATCTATGTCATTTATTTTTTGTTTTTATTGTTGAGAAATGGAAGTATTCATTAATTTTATGTAGTGGAATTCTTTGATAGTAAGTCTTTTAAACTATTCCTGGATATTGTAAGCAGGTTTGGGAACATAATCTATAATCTATGTGTAAAGAAGATTACCAATTAAAACAAGCCTAATGTTGATTCCGGCTTACCTCCGGGTGATTCAGACAATTTAAATTTGACCCAATACGTAATCTAGCAACAGTCCGGTTATTTTAACATACTTGTTACTTAAACTATACTTATACATTAGCTTGTAATCAGCGATGAATTTAATAACAATAAATAAGATAACCGGTTGGTCGCCCGTTTGGAGGATCCGAGGCATCTCGTAGCCGATCAAATAAATTTATTGGATTAATAATCTTGTTCCCTGTGTTTATGCGATGGGAATGCGAAGGTCTTTAGTAAAGGGTCTGTCTGTATGTTTGCCGGCCTAGTTGAGTGACCTTACTTGTTCAGCAAGTTTGACCGAAATTGTTATCTTTCGACCATAGCTTTGCTTACTTTTTGAATGAAAAATAATTGTTTTTTTTACACATTTAATTACAAATTAGAATTTACGCAACGTATTTTTACCAACACCCGCTTCAACAGAATGTCTGTCGAAGTAGTGGTATTTGTATTAGGTCTGGGCGTTTGTGGTACTTTAGTTGTACATGGTTTTCATAGTATACAAGGGAACGTCTCGGGGACTGCCTCGATGGGGCGCATTAGGTATTAGGTTGCACTTCAAAGCGACGGTTGCGCAAGAGGCCCCGATTGCGATCCCCGAATCAGGCCAAAAATTTGTATTTAAGTTTTCGGTAACAAATTCTTAGTGTCAGCCGGAGTCTGGAAGTTGGGGTTCTTGTAACCCCGTGCCTTGGAAAGCATGTTAAGAAGTTGATCCTGCGCCCGATCCCTCTCCAGTTGTGTCACACATTTGTCCCATCGGATTATGAGGTTAAAGGAATGGAGAGAGCACTTGTATTTGAGCACTATAATATATCCTGCGTCTGTGCCCGATCGTTGAGATTGGCCGCCGTAACCGTAAACGGTTGGAGGATATTATTAGTACAAGGGAAAACCTCAGCTTAGGAGAATGTGTTTTTGTCAGTTTATTAATTTCTTTTTTATACTGATGGTAAGTGATCGATCACCGTCACCCATTGACATCCTCTACTACATTTGTATAAAGAAAACTGATGCATTGCCAGGCTTGTCTTAAAGATTTTATTGTTAAATTATTTTAACTCAAAATTATGGATTTGCTAAATTAATTTGCGTGTCTTAACTCAAGCAGTGCAGAAGTGGCGTGTCTCAATCTTACTAAGTAACTTGTTAATTGAAATATGTATTTACTGGTTGAAATTATGATCGACAACCATAGCGGTTAAGTAAATGGCCGATGTTACCGGCCATGATGGATTAGCTTTAAGGCAATATGTGAGGACTTTCACGTGTGGACTAACATTAATAAACGATGGGGAGGTGAACCGTTTGCTAAGATTAATTTCTATATGCTTAAGGTACATCCTGTAAATTGATGGTGAATTTAGCATGTCATAATGGGAACAAAAAAAAATTTTTTAGCTTAACCTATATCTTTCCACTGCTGGGCAAATGCCTCCCGCGAGTTCCTCCATTGATCTCAATTAGATGCATTACTGCCATTTGAGGCCAATTAGGTGCAAAATTGTTCAGATTATCTCTCCTTTTCTTCTTATGTATGCCCTGTTGTCATCGTCAGCCAGTCAGGTAGCCATTGTTTCTATAGTGTAGAAGACTATGTTACGACCAGATTGGAACAGTGGTAGTGAACGCTGCCTATGATACAAGGGTTGCGGGTTCGATCTCCGCACATTACAAACATTTGTGTGCAAATTACGGAATTGGGCCGTCGGGTAGGATTTTTAAAAAGGTAGATTTATAATTATTATATAGTTTATTAAATTGAATATGTATTACATAAGTTTCTTAATTTAATTACAATTAATTTGATCACGATGATCAGACTTAAGACTAAGTACGTCCGGTTGCTTCCGCGATTGGAGCTTGAAGACCACCAGGAACTGTCCAAAAGTTTCCCATCGCTGAAAACTGTCCGCTCAGCATTTTCCATAGAATGATTTCCCAATCGGGCCAGTTGCACCGATGAATCAGTTCACGGTATGTACATATGTAGTGACGTAGGCGTGACGTAGACGAGGCTTGCACTCGTAACACCTCCCCTCTTAGATGAGCAACTATTTGCGAAGGTTGAGAGCAAATGTTGCGGCTTTTTTATCTGCAATAGGTGCTGTGGATACTGCTGAAGCCATTTCAATTTCTTGAGATTGTAAGGAAACGATTTGCTTTCGGTTCAATTGCCGCTTCATGTAATATGCAAGGCTAAAGAGTGCAAGTGCACTTAACAACACGATGATGTAGGTAGGTATCGTTGTGTGGTATAAGCTGGATAAGTTCTCGGAGTTGATTTCGACAGGTGGGTCCATAAGTACTTGATGTTGAATATTGTGCAATTTATTCAAATCGGTCGTTGTGAAATTGTAATGCGGTAGCTGTTTTTTTGAATCTGCTGACATTGGGATTGATTCTGGAATGTCATAATTTCAACAGGTTGTCCACGGGATTTGTCATCGCTGTTAACGATTGTGAATTCAGGTGTGCGAATGCTGCAATTTCTTGGAATCGTTGCTAAGTAGCTACCTTTTAGGATTTCGTAATTTTCCTGTCTGCATGAAGATTTAATTCTTATCTCGCTAGGTAGTGATAAGATGTAATGCTGGCTGTCGAGTTCCAGGAGTGCTTCCTTCAGGAGCGAAATAGATGTGGGATGGCAGTCCGCTGTATGCTGATGATAAATAAGGTTGAAGACGCAGTCACTGTGTGTCCGGATCTGATGGCCAAGCTGCTGCTTACATATGTACCAAGTGTCAATCTTCGGGCATTCAGCCTCCATGTACGCAAATTCCTGGGAATTGGAAGCCATATATGGAAATGGAGGAAGGATAACTTCGGATTTTTTATTCGGGACAGGACAAAGTTTATATAAGTCATAACTTTGAAGGGACATTATAGGAAACTTTAAGACGATTACGATTTTCTTATCAATAAAATAAGAACCTAATGAAATTAAATCGTAGTAAAACCTAATATCCATATTAAGTAATGAGCTGGGATTATACAGCTGTTTCAATTTGCTTAACATACTTCTTAAATTGCCTACTGATAAAATAGAATGGTGCATTACATTTGTGCGACTAAAAGCTATAATGTTACTTATCCTATTTATCTCAAATGAAAGTTCCTGAACGTTTTCAGAAACGATGCTAAATAATTGAGAAACTTGAGAGAACTGCAGTATAAGTTCCTTATCATTAGGGACTGTGCTACTGATTAAATTAATTGCCTTGTACAATTTTTCTTGATTTGAGGTCAAATTATTTAGAATTTGAGTTTGTTGGAGAGTCATTTCTTTATATAAACTGATATGCTTGTTGAATTTTAAAGAAATATCTTGATTATTCTTTTGCAAAATGGTAAGAGCATTTTCAAATCTCAGAGCGTCCTCATTGTCAAGGTTACCGGATATACTTTTGATAAAAGATCCTAAGGGATTAAAAAGGCCTCTTTTGGCTCTTCTTGGCTCAAAAGTTTCTAATTCTAAAGCAGTCTTATTAAGTTTGTTAAACAGATGCAAAATTTGGTGTCTGAATATGTAATAATTTTTATTGGATAATTTATTAGATAAATCAGTCAGTTGAACTTGTAATAAATCGATTTGTCGTGAAATCATATCGATATCAATTTCCTGTAGGAATGTATGGTCATGGGAAATTATTTTGGTTGAGCCAAGTTTAAAAGGAAGGATTCCAGGTCCGTCAGATAAGTCGTCAAGTCGAATCGCGTCAAGGGTCAGTGGACCTGCTTGTGCTTGGTCGAGGTCCATCGTGAGCAGGAAGGTCCTGTAACAATGTCGTGTCGTTATTTTTCTTATCTCGTTTCAGCCGAGTCTTGGCTATCGGCCCGCGTTTTCGGGACGTATAAATGTGTATTGGTAAGTTGGTCACTACTTTATCTTGTGTATAGCGTGGAGCAGTTTTCTGTCTACTAGCTATAGGGTTTTTAACGTATACCGTTTGGTCTTGATTATAATTTGTTAAAGGTTCTCTGTCTAAGTTACGGCGTTCCATAATCGCTATACGTTCAGCATATGACGTATTGTGTATGATGTTGTACACTGTGTCCATTTTACTACGGTGTTCTTGTAAGTATTGTTGTAAGAGTCGTTCCGTCAAATCTAAGTCAGTGGGGTTTCTGGGGTCAAAATGTCCAGTTATGAGGTCAAATGGTCGGCATTTTGTAAGGCTGTGTATGGAGCTGTTATATGCAATGATGGCATATGGTAATAAGTTAGAGGTGGGCTCGTTTTTGTGCTGTAATTTTAGTAAGCGGATATGCTCCAACAGGGTGCTATGGAAACGTTCTATCATACCATTTTATGGTGCTGGACCTTATGTAATTTCAGAAATTCAATAACGACTTGGTTTACGAATTCTGTGCCTTGGTCTGTCACTACACACATTGGGAACCCGTGGTGAGTGGAAAACGTTAAAAGGGCTTTAACTATATTTGGGGCAGTGCAATCTGGTAATCGGTATACTTGTGCATATTTTGAAAAAGAGTCGATTATAGTGAGGTATTTATCATGTTCTATACTAAGAACATCGACATGGGCCGTTTGATACGGTTTTTGAGACGGGGGTACGATTTGAAATTTAGGTTTTACAGGGTCGCGATCATATTTGGCGCGGTTACATATATCACATTGATTTATATATTTTGTTATACTTTCTTTTAGTTTGGGCCAAAAATAGCGTTGAGATAATGCAAGATATGTTTCATTAATGCCTCTGTGATTGGTTTTTCCTTCATGATACTTTGATATTATATCCTGTTGATTCAGGAAGTCACAGATGTCCTGAATTTCATTTTTTACTAGTACTAAGTTAACTGCAGCGTTTTTTAAGGTTCTTTGTAAAATAGGTACTATGTCATACATTTTATTCAGGGGTTGCACGAGGATTGCGGTACGCAGTTTTGGGTCAATGTGATTTTTTACAACGCTTATGATGTCTTGTTCAAAATTGCTTTCCGAAATTTGAATTACAGTTTTCCGGAATGTTTCAGAAGGAATTGTCGTTTTGGGTTTAAAGTTACAGGGATTAGTATTTACTTTTATAATCAATTGTCTTTTGAACTTATTTAGAGGATCTTCTGAAACTGGTAACTCGAGTACGGGATGTTCAATGCTGGTGTGGGCTGTTTCTTCTTCAAAGTCAGGTAAGTCGTCATAGTTTTGAGGTATGGGGCTGTCAAGTGCTCTCATGCTTGGTGCTGTGTCAGTGGAATTCTCGCTGATCAGAGGTCTGTCATCGGGAGCAGTAACTGTAGAGGAGGATGACGAATCGCTGATTTGTATCACTGATGGAGATGACGAAGAGTCACTGATGTTAACAACTACAGAGCTCAATTCTTCGTTATGCAGTTCGACACGAGATAGAGCGTCCGCGTTGGTATTGGCTTTGCCTTTTTTGTAGATTATGGTAAAATTATATTCTGCTAATTTTAATCTCCATCTGGTCAAGCGGGAATTAGGTTCTCTTAGGTTAAGCAGCCATTGAAGGGGTTTGTGGTCGGTCACAACTTTAAATTACGGCCAAATAAGTAGGGTCTGAAATATTTTGTTGCCCAGACTATGGCAAGCAATTCTTTTTCAATAGTAGAGTAGTTCAGTTCGCTGTCGTTGAGAGTTCTGGATGCGTATGCAACAGGTCTGTCAGATCCTATAGAACCTTGGGACAAAACGGCTCCTAAGGCAACGTTTGAGGCATCAGTAGTCAAAATGAAGTCTTTAGAGAGGTCTGGGTACTGAAGTATTGGGTCGTTTACTAAAAGAGTCTTACAGTGTTCGAAGCATTGTACAAAGTCAGGGGTCAGTGAAATTTTAGCTCCTTTTTTGAGACACGCCGTAAGCGGTTTTGTTAAGCGGGCAAAATCGGGAATAAAACGCCTGTAATACCCTATAAGGCCTAAAAATCCTTTAATTTGTTTTGTGGTTTTTGGGATAGGGTACTTCAATATGGCCGAAATTTTATCCGGGTTAGGTTTGACTCCTTGCGGTGTAATGATATGTCCTAAATAAGGAGTTTCATGTTTTAGGAACTCTGATTTGTCCATTTGGACTTTGAAGTTGGAGTTTCGAAGCCTATCGAAGATTTTTCGGAGGTTTATCATGTGCTCTTGTAAGGATGTTGAAAATACAAGGATATCGTCAAGGTAAACGATGCAAATAACGTTTTGGAGGCCTCTTAGAACACTATCCATGACGCGTTGGAATGTGGATGGACTATTCTTGAGACCCATAGGCATACGAAGAAATTCGAAGTGTCCTTGACCGTCTGCAACGCTAAATCCCGTCTTGTGAATATCGGATGGGTGCATTTCGACTTGATAAAAGCCGCTAGCAAGGTCAAGTGTCGTAAAGTACTGACACTTGCCCAGTTTGTCCAAAATGTCAGTCAAATTTGGAATGGGATACTTGTCGTCTATAGTCTTTTCGTTGAGTTTCCTAAAGTCTACAACAAGTCTCCATTTGGTCTTTCCGGAAGCGTCTGCCTTTTTGGGAACGACCCAAATAGGGGCACTCCAAGCAGAAGTCGAAGGTCGTATGATACCTTGGTCAAGCATTTTTTTTATTTGCGACTGGACTTCTTGCCTGTGTACGAAGGGGTATCTGTAAGTTTTACTGTGAACAGGTATCTCGTCAGTGGTTGTAATCCGATGCTTAATTTGATTTGTGAATGTCAAAGGTTCGTCGTCAAGATAAAATATGTCCGAATATTCCCTACATAATGTAAGTAAGTTGGTTCTTTCCTCGGCGTTCATGTGATCCGTCCGCAACCGCGATAACACTTCCTGGTAACGCTCGGAATCTTGAGTCATACAGTTCGGAGTATTAGGAATGTCAGTCTGTTCGTTAAACAATTGCACGTGCAAAGGTTCGGATAAGGTAAAAATTACATCATTATGAGATGGATTTAAAATTTCTACGTAGGCTTGACCGTTAAGGGCTGACGAATAACACTCGGTGACGTAACAACCGCATATGGTACTGGGTTCGATAAAAATATCGCCATCAGAAATATCAATTGGAATTTTAATCATTTGAGTAGATTGCGCGGGAATTATAGTTTCAAATAAATTAAAACTACCAGATTTATACATGAGAATTGGGTTTTCTGCGAATTGTGTTTTTAATACACGAGAGCTAAGGTCAATTTTAGATTGCCATTGCTCTAAGAGATCAAGGCCAATTAAACCATCGAAATATTCGTGGAAACGATAAATGTAGAATTTAATATGTGTTTTATCATTAAATTCGGAAAAGCAGGGCAAAGTTACGGAATAATCATTTTTTGTCGTTGCATGTATGTTTGAAACAACGAAAGGGTCATAATTCACTTCAAATTGCGAAAAAAAATTTTCCACGGCTTCAGGGCTAAGAAACGATTTGTTAGCACCTGTATCTATAAGAAGTTTTAATGGGGGGTTACGGATTTGTATAAATGGTAATTGTCTTTGGTCTTGCAGATGTAACTCTATTCTGGGGATGTCTGATCCGGGGTCTGTAAAAAATTTTGCTGTTCGAGGGAGTCAGTCATGTCATCAGGCTGATAATAACTGTCAGGTTCAGTCATGTTCATGTACGCTTGTTGGTCATAGTCAGACTGCAAATCGTACGTGTCAGGGTCCACGAAGTGTTCGTTGAGGTTAATTTGAGGGCGCGTATTCTGATGTGTAGGGGGCAATGCGCGTGCTACGGGATGACTAGCACCACTCATCGGTGTTGGAAAGTTTCGGTAATTTTGGGGGAAATTATTTCTAGGTGGGATCTTAAAACCGGTGGACATGTTTGTTGGCAAGGCTCTCATCATTTGTTGAGTCCTTGAAGGTCCTTGCTGACGAATAAAATTTTGATGTCCTTGAGTAGGCCTAAAACCGCTATAGGGGTAGTGACTGTTCGGTGCAAAGTTATTATTCGGTGCAAAGTTATTCGGTACAAAATTATTAGGGAAGTTATTTGGTCTAACTGGACGCATAGGGAATGCATAATTAAACTGTCTGGATGACGCGGGCAATTCATGTGAATTAAAAGGTGAGTAATTGAACTGGCTATAATTAGCTGGTTTCTTGGAATTCGGTGCGCTCGATTTATTTTGCAGGTAAATAACATTTAACTCCTCTTGGGCAAACTCTAATGCCTTTTGCAATGAATCGGGACGCATGCACCTAACACGTGAGCCTACAGGCTCGGTAAGGCCTCTAGTGTAAGTTTGGAGGGCTAATTTTTTGTAAAGCTCGCGTTTAGCTTCGACTGTAGTACTAACCCGTTCGT
The DNA here is from genome assembly GCA_019059595.1 of Marasmia exigua. Classification (NCBI taxonomy): domain Eukaryota; kingdom Metazoa; phylum Arthropoda; class Insecta; order Lepidoptera; family Crambidae; genus Marasmia; species Marasmia exigua. Next base: position 2,214 of record JADPWL010002979.1, on the reverse strand, counting down.
GTAACTGCACATAAGTTATAATTATACTTAATAAGTTTTGAACGCGCTCATAAAATATTTGCGGGGTATCGGAACCTTGAGTTAGCATAGACATATCCGTGTACAGAGCGGACTCATCTCTGTGATCTGAAAAGCTATTAATTAATGCATTTCTGATACCGTTCCAGTCCTGGGGAATGCCATTTGTTGCTAGCGTTTTAGCGGCATGCCCGGTTATTTTATTTAATATGCCATTTAATAAGGCGGAGTTATTTAAATCATTTCCCGGGGCTGGATCGACATATTTTAAAATAAGCTGGTCACAAATGTCTAAAAATCGTATTAAGACGTTAGAATTTCCATCAAACTCAGGTACTAGTCTTAAGGCTTTCCAAATGTTCTCTGTCTGATCTGCAACTGGCATCTGAAGTGGCTGCTCGTTGGCCATGTCTTCTTCGATGCTCTCTAAGCTGGATAAGTCAATATCACGATAAAATCTTAATTCCCTAGAATTTGATCGGATATTGCGCCGTTGATTCGGCCCAATATCTCTATCTCTCCTCGGATAGAAAATGGTAAAGCTATACTATAATACTTTTAAACTAATAATTAATCCTTTACCTAACTAACTGGTCTTAGGGTTAACAGGAAAGGTGCCACTGGCAACCAATAAGACTTAAATTTACTTTTACCTATAAAATAACTACTAAGTAAGTTCTACAGGAACCAGGAAAGGGACCGCTGGCGACCAATAGGAATTACGTAACTTATTAAATACGACTCACAGGAGCAGGATACTCAGCATGCTGTGGAGTTGGTGGGCCATCGATTTCTGGATAAGCGCCGTCCTTGTAGTTGCTCTCCTCTCCATCCGACGACCGCTTCGCGTAGATTCGTAGAGATAGTCGACGCGTCGACGAAACGACTATCAGGCGCGGTTCGATTTGTGATACGCGCGTGACTCGACTATCCTACCGACTGCGCCAATTACGGAATTGGGCCGTCGGGTAGGATTTTTAAAAAGGTAGATTTATAATTATTATATAGTTTATTAAATTGAATATGTATTACATAAGTTTCTTAATTTAATTACAATTAATTTGATCACGATGATCAGACTTAAGACTAAGTACGTCCGGTTGCTTCCGCGATTGAAGCTTGAAGACCACCAGGAACTGTCCAAAAGTTTCCCATCGCTGAAAACTGTCCGCTCAGCATTTTCCATAGAATGATTTCCCAATCGGGCCAGTTGCACCGATGAATCAGTTCACGGTATGTACATATGTAGTGACGTAGGCGTGACGTAGACGAGGCTTGCACTCGTAACATGCATGAACATGTTTGTTTGTATTGGTCTGGGTGTTTGCTATGTATTATAAGTATGTATTTACAAAATAAAAGTATTATATGTATATATTTGTAATCCCACTGTTGATTCTGATATCCGTAACACAGGTGCTTGAGCTACCTAACTCGAAGTCAGATCAATGTATGTGATGTTATGAAAAAATATATATTTATATATTTATGTTAATCACGTAAATTGAATTGTTATATACCTACTTTAAATTCTAAAATTATTTAAGTTTGACATTTTTTAATTATATCTTTTTTATTATTTGTATTTAATATATTTATTTATCTGAGTAACTAGGATTTGTGCTTTATTTTATTAATTTATAAATATTAGATTTAAGATGTGATTTCCAATGCAATGTAAGTATATTGTTACTTATGGAATAAATACTTATGACTTATGATTATTGAATGACGATTTCGGTCCATCTTTTGTGGTCCATTCTACAGACATGACCCGCCTATTCTAACGTCAGTGACATCGGTTTTCGCACGTATTAAAAAGTTTCATAATCGGTTGTGTAAAAAATGTAAAGTATAAATTTGATTACATTTTGACAGCACATACGAGAACATTCATCCACTGAGCTACCATTGAAGCTAAATCTTCTCAAAGTTCCCTTTAAGGTGAGTAGGGCACACTAGCGACGCCAATCGATTTTAATTTTTAGCTACTAAATCGTTTCTATTTTAAACCATTTAGGGATTACAACCTCTCGGCAAACACTTATACTATTTATTAAATACCAATGCACAAATGTTGGGTCCGTTTTTGTACGCGAAAAATTGACTCACGCCAAAAGTAAAGTAGAGTAAAGTCAGCTTTTGTCGTGAATCAATTTTTCACGTTCGCGTTGGACCCAACATTTGTGCATTGTT
>JADPWL010002974.1:0-13298 GCA_019059595.1 Marasmia exigua | reverse complement strand
CGTCAAAATAAGACTTATGAAATTTTCGGTAAAATAACCGAAAAAACGGAAAATTTCATAGTGTCACCAAACCTAACCAAAGTCGATGGTTTGGGTATTTTGGGGTAGATTAACCGAATCCGAGTTATCTCGTCAAATAAGACTAATGAAAATTTCGGTAAAAAACAAAAAAACCGAAAATATGAAGTGTCACCAAACCTGACCCAAATCGATCCTTTGGGTATTTCTGGGTAGATTCACCGAATTCTACGTTTTATCTCGTCAAAAGAATTGACTTATGAAATTTTCGGTAAACAACGACAAAACCGGAAAATTTTAAGTGTCACCAAACCTAACCCAATTCGGTGGATTAGGTATTTGAGTTAGATCTAACCGAATCCGACGTATAGCTCGTCAAAATAAAGAAATGAAATTTCTGGTAAAATAACGAAAAAAACGGAAGAAAATTTCTCAAGTGTCACCAAACCTAACCAAATCGGTGGATAGGGTATTTTGGAGTAGATTTAATCCGAATCCGACGTTATCTCGTCAAATAAGACTTAGTTGAAATTTTCGGTAAAATAACCGAAAAAACGGAAAATTTCAAGTGTCACCAAACCTAAAACAAATCGATGAATTTGGTATTTTGGGGTAGAATTTAAACCGAATCCGGACGTTATCTCGTCAAAATAAGACTTATTAAATTTTCGGTAAAATACCGAAAAAAACGGAAAATTTCAAGGTCACCAAACCAACCAAATCGATTCAGTTTGGGTTGTATGGGTAGATTCAACCGGACTCCGACGTTATCTCGTCAAAATACGACTTATGAAATTTTCGGTAATTAAAATAACCGACAAAACTGGAAATTTTAAGTGTCACCAAACCTAACCTAAATCGGTGGATTAGGGGTATGTTGGAGTAGATAAACCGAATCCGACGTTATCTCGTCAAAATAAGACTATGAAATTTTCGGTAATAAACCGAAAAAACGGAAAATTTCAAGTGTCACCAAACCTAACACAAATCGGTGGATTAGGTATTTTGAGTAGGATTTAACCGATCAGATCGTTAATCTCGTCAAAATAAGAATTATGAAATTTCGGAAAATAAGCCGAAAAAACGGAAAAATTTCAAGGTCACAAACCTAACCAAACGATGGGTTGGGTATTTTGGGGTAGGAAATTAACCGAATCGACGTTACCTCGTCAAACTGGGACTTATGAAATTTTCGGAAAATAACGAAAGACGGAAAATTTAAGTGTCACCAAACTACCCAAATCGATGGGTTGGGTATTTTGGGGTAGATTTAACGAATCCCCGCCGTTATCCGTCAAAATAAGACATGAAATTTTCGGTTAAAATAAACGAAAAAAACGGAAAATTTCAAGTGTCACCAAACTTAAACCAAATCGATGGGTTTGGGTATTTGGGGAGATTTAAACGAACCGCGTTATCTCGTCAAAATACGACTTCTGAAATTCGGTAAAATACCGAAAAAACCGGAAATATGGTAAGTGTCACCAAACCTGACCCAAATCGATCCGTTTGGGTATTTATGGGTAGATTCACGAATCCGGACGTTATCTGTCAAATAGACTATGAAATTTTCGGTAAAATAACCGGACAAAACCGGAAAATTTTAAGTGTCACCAACCTACCAATTCGGTGGATTAGGGTATTTTGGAGTAGATCTAACGAATCGACGTTATCTCGTCAAAATAAGACTTATGAAATTTTCGGTAAAATAACGAAAAACGGAAAAATTGCAAGTGTCACCAAACCTAACCCAAATCGTGGTTAGGGTTATTTTGGAGTAGAATTTACCGATCCGGACGTTATCTCGTCAAAATAAAGACCCATGAAATTTTCGTAAAATAACGAAAAAAACGGAAATTTCAAGTCACCAAACCAAAACCCAAATCGATGAGTTTGGTAATGTTGGGGTTAGATTACGAATCCGACGTTATCTCGTCAAAATAAGACTTATTAAATTTCGGTAAAATAACTGAAAAAAAAACGGAAAATTTCAAGTGTACACCAAAACCTAACCCAATCGATCCGTTTGGGTATTTATGGGTAGATTAAACGAATCCGACGTTTATCTCGTCAAAATAAGACTTAGAAATTTTCGGTAAAATAACCGACAAAAACTGAAAATTTTAAGTGTCACAAAATAACCCAAATCGGTGGATTAGGGTATTTTGTAGTAGATATAACGAATCCCGACGTATCTCGTCAAATAAGACTTATGAAATTTTCGGTAAAAGACCGAAAAAAACGGAAAAATTTCAAGTGTAACCAAACCTAACCAAAATCGATGGGTTTGGGTTTTTTTTTTGGGGCTAGATAACCGAATCGAACTATCTCGTCAAAATAGACTTATGAAATTTTCGGTAAAATAACGAAAAAGACGGAAATTTAAAGTGTCACCAAACAGAACCAAACCGATGGGTTTGGGTAGTTTGGGTAGATTTAACCGACATCCGACGTTATCTCGTCAAAATAGACATGACAATTTTCGGTTTTAAAATAACCGACAAAACGGAAAATTTCAAGTGTCACCAAACCTAACCCAAATCGGTGGATTAGGTATTTGGAAGTAGATCTAACCGAATCCACCCAGTAATCGTCAAAAATAAGACTTATGAAATTTTCGGTAAAATAACCGAAAAACGGAAAAAACTTTCAAGTGTCCCAAACCTAACCCAAATCGGTGGCTTAGGGTATCGGAGTAGATTTAACCGAATCAGACGTTATCTAGTCAAAATAAGACTTATGAAATTTTCGGTAAAATCACCGAAAACGGAAAATTTCAAGTGTCACAAAACCTAACCCAAATCCGAGGTTTGGGTATTTTGGGGTAGAATTAACCGAATCGACGCACCTCGTCAAAATGGGAATTATGAAATTTTCGGTTAAACTAACCGAAAAGACGGAAAATTAAAGTTCACCAAACCTACCCCAAACGATGGGTTTGGGTTATTTTGGGGAGATTTAACCGAATCCGAGTTATCCGATCAAATAAAGACATGAAATTGTCGGTAAAATTAACCGAAAAAAAAGGGAAAATTCAAAGTGTCACCAAACAACCCAAATCGATGGGTTTGGGTATTTTGGCGGTAGAAACCGATCCGACGTTATCTCGTCAAAATAGACTTATGAAATTTTTTTTAAATAACCGAAAAAACGGAAAAACCTTTTAAAAGTGTCACCAAACCTAACCAAAATCGGGGATTCGGTATTTGGAGTAGTTTAACCGAATCCGACGTTATCTAGTCAAAATAAGAATGAAATTTTCGTAAAATAACGAAAAAAACGGAAAAGTTCAAGTGCACCAAACCTACCCAAATCGATTTTTAGATGGTTTGGGTATTTGGGGTTAGATTTATCTAAACAAATCGACGTTATCTCGTCAAAATAAAAGGACTTATGAAATTTTCGGTAAAATAACCGAAAAAACGGAAAAGTTCAAGTGTCACCCAAAACACTAACCAAATCGATCCGTTTGGCTATTTATGGGTAGATTCAACCGAATCCGACGGTATCTCGTCAAATAAGACTTATGAATTTTTTGGTAAAAATAACTGGAACAAACCCGGAAATTTCAAGTGTCACCAAACCTAACCCAAATCGATGGGTTTGGGTATTTTGGCGGTAGATTTACCGAATCCGACGTTATCTCGTCAAAATAGAATTATTAAATTTTCGGTAAAAAACCGAAAAACGGAAAATTTTAAGTGTCACCAACCTAACCCAAATCGATCCGTTGGGTATTTATGGGAGATTCAACCGACTCGACGTATCTCGTCACAATAAGGACTTATGAAATTTTCGGTAAAATAAACGACCAAAACTGGAAAATTTTAAGTGGCACCAAACCTAACCCAATCGTGGATGAGGGTATTTTGGACAGTAGATATAACCGAATCCGACGTTATCTCGTCAAATAAGACTTATGAAATTTTTTCCCCCCCCCCCCCCGGGTAAAAAACGAAAAAAACGGAAAAATTTCAAGTGTACCAAACCTACCCAATCGATCCGTTGGGATTTATGGGTAGATTCACCCAAATCCGGACGTTCTATCGTTCAAAATAAGACTTATGAAATTTCGGTAAAATAACGACAAAACCGGAAAATTTTAAGTGTCACCAAACCTCACCCAAATCGGTGGGATTAGGTATTTTAGATAGATTAAACGAATACGACGTTATCTCGTCAAAATAAGACTAATGAAATTTTCCGTTAAAAAAATGCCTTAACCGAGAAAAACGGAAAATTTAAGGCACCAAACCTAACCAAATCGGTGGATTAGGGTATTTTGGAGTAGATTTAACCGCATCCGACGTTATTCTCGTCAAAATAAGAATTATGAAAGTTTCGGTAAATATAAACGAAAAAAACGGAAAATTTCATAGGTTGTCACCAAACCTAACCCCCCAAATCGATGGGTTTGGGTATTTTGGGGTAGATTCTAACCGACTCCGACGTATCTCGTCAAAATAAGATATTAAATTTTCGTAAAATAACCGAAAAACGGAAAATTCAAGTGTCACCAAACCTCTAAACCAAATCGATTCCGTTTGGGTATTATGGGTGATTCAAACGAATCCGGACGTTATTCGTCAAAATTAAGACTTTTTAAATTTTCGGTAAATAACCGACAAAACCGGAAAATTTTAAGTGTCACCAAACCTTAACCCAAATCGGTGGTTAGGGTCTATGTTGGAGTAGATTTAACCGAATCGACGTATCTCGTCAAAATAAGACTTATGAAATTTCGTTAAAATACGAAAAAACGGAAAATTTCAAGTGTCACAAAACTAACCCAAACGAGGGTTTGGGTATTTTGGGTGTTGATTTAACGGAATCCGACGTTATCTCGTCAAAATAGACTTATGAAATTTTCGGTAAATAACCGAAAAAACCGGAAAAATATTAAGCTGTCACCAAACTGACCCAAATCGATCGTTTTGGGTATTTGTGGGCTAGATTCAACCGAATCCGAACGTTGATATCGTCAAAATAAGACTAATGAAATTTTCGGTAAAATAACCGCAAACCGGAAAATTTAAAGTGTCACCAAACCTAAACCCACCGAGGGATCGGGGTGATTAGGGTATTTTGGAGTAGATTAAAACGCGATACCGACTTTATCTCGTCAAAATAGGGACTTATGAAATTTTCGGTAAAATAACCGAAAAAAAACGTGAAAATTTAAAGTGTCCCACCAAAACCTAACCCAAAATCGGGTGGTTAGGTATTTTGGAGTAGATGTAACGCAATCCGACGGTTATCTCGTCAAAATAAGACTTATGAAATTTTCGGTAAAAGAAACCCGAAAAAACGGAAAATTTCACGTGTTTCTCACCAAACCTAAACCAAATCGATGGGTTTTTTTTTTTCGGATATTTATGGGTAGATTCAACCGAATCGACGTTATCTCGTAAAAATAAGAATTATGAAATTTGTTTGGTAAAATAACCGACAAAACCGGAAAATTTAAGTGTCACCAAACCTAACCCAAATCGGTGGATTAGGGTTATTTTGGAGTAGATTTAACCGACGGAATCCGACGTTATCCGTCAAAATAAGACTTATGAATTTTCGGTTTAAAATAACCGAAAAAACGGAAAATTTCAAGTGTCCCCAAACCTCTAAACCAAATCGAATGGGTTGGGTATTTTGGGGTAGATTTAACCGAATCCGACGTTATCTCGTCAAATAAGACTGATTAAAATTTCGGTAAAATAACCGAAAAAAAACGGAAAATTTTAAGTGTCACCAAACCTAACCCAAATCGAATCCGTTAGGGTATTTAGGGTAGATTCAAACCGACTCCGACGTTATCTCGCAAAATAAGACTTATGAAATTTTCCAGTAAAATAACGACAAAAATGGAAAATTTTAAGTGTCACCAAAACCGCTAACCAAATCGGTGGATTAGGCGTTATTTTGGAGTAGATTAACGAAATCCGACGTATCTCGTCAAAATAAGATTATGAAAGTTTTCGGAAATAACCGAAAAACGGAAAATTTCAAGTTTCACAACACCTACCCAAATCGATGGGTTTGGGTGATTTTGGGTTAGATTTAACGAATCCGACTTATATCGTCAAAAATAAGGAATTATGAAATTTTCGGATAAAATAACCGAAAAAAAAACGGAAAACTTTAAGTGTCACCAAAACCTAACCCAAATCGGTGGATTAGGTATTTTGGAGTCGATTTAAACCCCCCCCGCCTCCGACGTATTCGTCAAAATAAGACTTATGAAATTTTCGTGTTAAAATAACCGAAAAAAACGGAAAAATTTCAAGTGTCACAAAACCTAACCCAAATCGATGGGGTTGGGTATTTTGGGTTGATTTAACCGAATCCGGACGTTATCTCGTCAAAATAAGACTTATGAAAATTTTCGGTTAAAAATCACCGAAAAACCGTAAAATATTAAGTGTCACCAAAACCTGACCCAAAGCGATCGTTTGGGGAGTATGGGAGATTCAACCGAATCCGACCGTTATTCGTCAAAATAAGCACTAATGACAATTTTCGGTAAAATAAACGACAAAACCGGGAAAAAATTTTAAGTGTCACCAAAACCTAACCCAAGATCGTTGGATTAGGGTCTTTTGGAGTAGATTAACCCGTTTTTGAATCGACGTTATCTCCCCGTTCAAAATAGGACTTATACATTTCGGTAAAATAACCGAAAAAACGGAAAATTCAAAGTGTCACCAAACCTAACCCAAATCGGTCGGATTAGGGTATTTTGGAGTAGATTTAACCGACTCCGACGTCTATCTCGTCAAAATAGGACTTATGAAATTTTCGGTAAAATAACCGAAAAAACGGAAAATTTTAAGGGTCACCAAACCTAACCCAAATGTGGATTAGGTATTTTGAGTAGATTTAACGAATCCGACGTTATCTAGTCAAAATCGGACTTATGAATTTTCGGTAAAATAACCGAAAAAACGGAAAATTTTAAGTGTCAACCTAACCTAACCAAATCGGTGGATAGGGTATTTTGGAGTAGATTTAACGATCGACGTATCTCGTCAAAAATAAGGACTATGAAATTTTCGGTAAAAAACCGAAAAAAACGGAAAATTTCAGTGTCACCAAACCTAACCCAAATCGAGGGTTTGGGTATTTTGGGGTAATTTACCGAATCTGGACGTTATCTCGTTCAAAATTAGAACTATTAACTTTTCGGTAAAATAACCGAAAAAAAACGGAAAATTTCAAGTGCTCACCAAACCTACCCAAATCGATGGGTTTGGTATTTTGGGTAGATTTAACCGGAATCCGACGTTATCTCGTCCAAAATAAGACTTATTAAATTTTCGTAAAATACCGAAAAAAACAAAAAAAAACGGAAAGTTTCAAGTGTCACCAAACTAACCCAAATCGATCCGTTTGGGTAGTTATGGGTAGATCAACCGAATCCGACGTTATCTCGTCAAAATAAGATTATGAAAATTTTCGGTAAAATAACCAACTGACAAAACCGGAAAATTTTAGGGTCACCAAACCTAAACCAAATCGGGGGATTAGGTATTTCGAGGTGATCTAAACGAATCGACGTTATCTAGTCAAAATAAGACATGAAATTTTCGGTAAAATAACCGAAAAAAACGGAAAATTTCAAGTGTCACCAAACCTAACCCAAATCGTGTGGATTAGGGTATTTTGGAGTAGATTTAACCGAATCGACGTTATCTCGTCAAATAAGGACTTATGAAATTTTCGGTAAAATAACCGAAAAAAACGGAATTTCCAAGTGTCACCAAACCTAACCCAAATCGATGGGTTTGGGTATTTTGGGGTAGATTTAACCGAATCCGACGTTATCTCGCAAAATAAGACTTATGAATTTTCGGTAAAATAACCGAAAAAACGGAAAACTTTAATGTGTCACTGTGTCACCCAACCTAACCCAAATCGGTGGATTAGGGTATTGGGGAGTAGATTTAACCGAATCCGACGTTATCTCGTCAAAATAAGACTATGAAATTTTCGGTAAAATAACGCAAAAACCGGAAAATTTTAAGTGTCACCAAACCTAACCCAAATCGGTGGATTAGGCGATTTGGAGTAGATTTAACCGAAGCCGACGGATATCTCGTCAAAATAAGACTTACTGAAAATTTTCGGTAAAATAACCGAAAAAACCGGAAATATTAAGTGTCACCAAAACACTGACCCAAATCGATCCGTTTGGATTTATGGGTAGATCAAACGAATCCGACGTTATCTCGTCAAAATAAGACTTATGAAATTTCGGTAAAATAACCGACAAAACGGAAAATTTTACGTGTCACCAAACCTAACCAAATCGGTGGATTAGGGTATTGGCGTTGATCTAAACCGAATCCGACGTTATCTCGTCAAAAATAAGACTTAGAAATTTTCGGTTTAAAATAACCCTGTCACCAACGGAAAAATTTCAAGTTGTCACCAAACTAACCCAAATGCGGTGGATCTAGGGTATTTTGGAGTAGAATTTAACCGAATCCGACGTTATCTCGTCAAAATAAGACTTATGAAATTTCGGTAAAATAACCCCCCCCCCCCCCTGAAAACGGGAAAATTTCAAGTTCAACCAAACCTAACAAATCGATGGGTTTGGGTATTTTCGGGGTAGATTTAACCGAATCGACGTAATCTCGTCAAAATAGACTTATTAAATTTCGTATAAATAACCGAAAAAACGGAGAATGTTTAAGTGTCACAAACCTAACCCAAACGATCAGTTAGGGTATTATGGGTAGATTCAACCGGATCGACGTTATCTCGTCAAAATAAGACTTATGAAATTTTCGGTAAAATAACCGACAAAACTGGAAAATTTTAAGTGTCACACCAAACCTAACCCACATCGGTGGATTAGGTATTTGAGTAGATATACGAATCCGAGTTATTCGTCAAAATAAGAATTATGAAATTTTCCCCCCCCCCAGGTAAAATAACCGAAAAAACGGAAAATTTCAAGTGTCACCAAAACTAACCCAAATCGATGGTTGGGTGTATTTTGGGGTAGATTTAACGAATCCGACGTTATCTCGTCAAATAAGACTTATTGAAATTTTCGGTTAAAATAACCGAAAAACGGAAAATTCAAGTGTCACCAAACCTAACCCAAATCGGTGGATTAGGGTATTGGAGTAGATTTAACGAATCCTGACGTTATCTCGTCTCAACAAATACAGACTTAGGAAAGTTTCGGTAAAATACCGAAAAAAAACGGAAACTTTAAGTGTCACCAACCTAACCCAAATCGGTGGATTAGGGTATTTTGGAGTAGATAACCGAATCCGCCGTTATTCGTCAAAAATAAGACTTATTTGAAAATTTTCGGTAAAATACCGAGAAAAAACGCGAAAAATTTCAAGGGTCACCCAAACCTAACCCAAATCGATGGGTTTTGGTATTTTGGGGTAGATTTAACCAAATCGACGTTATCTCGTCAAAATAAGACTTATGAAATTTTCGGTAAAGAACCTGCGAAAAAAACGGAAAATTTCAAGTGTCACAAACCTAACCCAACTCGCTCCGGTTGGATAATTTATGTGTAGATTCAACCGAACCGACGTTACTCGTCAAAATAATACTTATAGACATTTTTTGGTAAAAATAACCGACAAAACGGAAAATTTAAGTGTCACCAAAACCTAACCCAAATCGGTGGATTAGGGTTATTTTGGAGTAGATTTAACCGAATCCGACGTTATCTCGTCAAAATAAGACTTATGAAATTTCGGTAAAATAACCGAAAAAACGGGAAAATATTTATCAAGTTGTCACCAAACCTGACCCAAATCGATCCGTTTGGGGTAGTATGGGTAGATTCAACCGAATCCGACGTTATCTTCGTCAAAAATAAGACTTATGAAATTTTCGGTAAAATAACCGACAAACCGCGAAATTTTAAGTGTCCACAAACTAACCCAAATCGGTGGTGTAGGGTATTTGGAGTGATCTAACCGAATCGACGTTATCTCGTCAAAATAGACTTATGAAATTTTCGGTAAAATAAACCGGAAAAAAACTTGAAAATTTTTCAAAGGGCACAAACCTAACCCAAATCGGGGATAGGGTTATTGGAGTAGATTTAACCGAATCGACGTTATCTCGTCAAAATAAGACTATGAAATGTTTGTAAAATAACCGAAAAAACCGGCAAATTTCAAGTGTCAACCAAACCTAACCAAATCGATGGTTTGGGTATTTTGGGGTAGATTTAACCGAATCCGACGTTAATCTCGTCAAAATAAGACTTATTAAATTTTCGGTAAAATAACCGAAAAAACGGAAAATTAAGTGTCACCAAACCTAACACAAATCTGATCCGTTTGGGTATTTATGGGTAGATTCAACCGTGTGACCTCCGGTTATATCGTCAAAATAAGACTATGAAATTTTCGGTAAAATAACGACAAAACTGGAAAATTTTAAGTGTCACCAAAACCTAACCCAATCGGTCGGATTAGGGTATTTTTGGAAGTAGCTCTACGGAATCCGACGTTATCTCGTCCAAAATAAGACTTATGAAATTTCGGTGTAAAATAACGAAAAAACGGAAAATTTCAAGTGTCACCAAACCTAACCCAAATCGAGCCGTTGGGTATTTATGGGTAGATTCAACCAAATCCGGGACGTTATCTCGTCAAAATAAGACTTATGAAATTTTCGGTAAAATAACCGACAAAACCGGAAAATTTTAAGTGTCACCAAACCTAACCAAATCGGGATTTAGGAGTATTTTAGAGTAGATAACCGAATCCGACGTTATACTCGTCAAAATAAGACTAATGAAATTTCGGTAAAATAACCGAAAAAAACGGAAAATTTTAAGTGTACCAAACTAACCCAAATCGGTGGATTAGGGTATTTTGGAGTAGATTAACGAATCCGACGTTATCTCGCAAAATAAGATATGAAAGTTTCGGTAAAATTAACCGAAAAACGGAAAATTTCAAGTGTCACCAAACCTAACCAAATGAGGGGTGGGTATTTTGGGTAGATTTAACCGAATCCGACGTTATCTCGTCAAAAATAAGACTTATATAATTTCGGTAAAATAACGAAAAAACGGAAAATGTCAGTGTCACCAAACCAAACCAATCGCGATCCGTTTGGGTATTTATGGGATAGATTCAACCGAATCCGACGTTATCTCGTACAAAAATAAGACTTTTGAATTTCGGTAACATAACCGACAAAACCGGAAAATTTTAAGTGTCACCAAACCTAACCCAAACGGGGATTAGGGTATGTTGGAGTAGATTTAACCGAATCCGACGTTATCTCGTCAAACTAAGATTAATGAAAATTTTCGCGTAAAATAACCGAAAAAACGGAAAAATTTCAAGTTGTCACCAAACCAACCCAAAATCGATGGTTTGGGTATTTTGGGGTTGATTTAACCGAATCCTTTACGTTATCTCGTCAAAATAAGACTATGAAATTTTCGGTAAAATAACCGAAAAAAACGGAAAATATTAAGTGTCACCAAACTGACAAAGCGATCAGTTGGGGATTTATGGGTAGATTCAACCGGAATCCGGACGTGATATCGTCAAAAATAAGAAAATGAAATTTTCGGTAAAATAACGACAAAACCGGAACAATTTAAGTGTCACCAAAAACTAAACCAATCGGTGGATTAGGGTATTTTTGGGGTAGATTAACCGAATCGACGTTATCTCGTCAAAACTAGACTTATGGAAATTTTCGGTAAAATAACCGAAAAAAAACGGAAAATTGGGAAATTTCAAGTGTCACAAACCTACCCAAATCGGTGAGATTAGGTATTTGTGGAGGTAGATTTAACCGAATCCGACGTATCTCGTCAAAAATAAGACTTATGAAATTCGGTAAAATAACCGAAAAAACGGAAAATTCAAGTTCACCAAAACCTAACCCAATATCGATGGGGTTTGGCTATTTGATGGGTGATTGCAACCGAATCCGACGTTATCTCGTCAAAATAAGATTATGAAATTTTTGTAAAATAAAACGACAAAACCGGAAATTTAAGGTCACCAAACCTAACCCAAATGAGAGAGGGTGGATTAGGGTATTTGGAGTAGATTTAACCGAAATCCGCGTGATCTCGTCAAAATACGACTTATGAAATTTTCGGTAAAATAACCGAAAACGGGAAAATTTCAAGTGTACCAACCTAACCAAATCGATGGGTTTGGGTATTTTGGGGTAGATGGAACCGAATCCGACGTTATATCGTCAAAAATAAGACTTATTAAATTTTCGGTAAAATAACCGAAAAACGGAAAAGTTTAAAGTGTCACCAAACATAACCCAAATCGATCCGTTAGGGGTATTTATGAGGGCAGATTCAACCGACTCCGACGTATCTCGGCAAAATAAGACTTATGAAATTTCAGCAAAATAACCGACAAACTGGAAAATTTTAAGTGTCACCAAACCAACCCACAAATCGGTGGTTAGGTATTTTGGAGTAGATATAACGAATCCGACGTTATCCTCGTCAACAAATAAGACTTATGAAATTTAGGAAAATAACCGAAAAAAAACGGAAAATTTCAGGTCACCAAAACCTAAACCAAATCGATGGGTTGGGTATTTTGGGGTCAGATTTAACCGAATCCGACGTTATCTCGCTATAATAAAGACTATGAAATTTTCGGTAAAATACCGAAAAAAACGGACAACTTTAAGTGTCACCAAACCTAACCCAAATCGGTGGATTGGGTTATTTTGGAGTAGATTAACCGAATCCGACGTTATCTCGTCAAAATAAGACTTATGAAATTTTCGGTAAAATACCGAAAAAAAACGGAAAATTTCAAGTGTCACCAAACTAAAACCAAATCGATGGGTTTGGTATCTTTTGGGGGTTGATTTAACCGAATCCGACGTTATCTCGTCAAAATAAGACTTAGAAATTTCGTAAAATAACGAAAAAAAAACGGAAAAGATTAAGTGTCACCAACCGACCCAAAATCGATCCGTTTGGGTAGTTATGGGTAGATTCAACCGATCCGACGTTATCTCGTCAAAATAAAGACTAATGAAATTTCGGTAAAATAACCGACAAAACCGGAAAATTTTAAGTGTCACCAACCTAACCCAAATCGGTGGATTAGGGTATTTTCGGAGTAGATTAAACGAATCCGACGTTATCTCGTCACAATAGGATTATGAAATTTTCGCGAAAATAACGAAAAACGGAAAATTTAAAGTGTCACCAAACCTAACCCAAATCGGTGGATTAGGGTATTTTGAAGAGTAGATCTAACCGAATCCAACATTATCTCGTCAAAATAAGA
>JADPWL010002964.1:0-20110 GCA_019059595.1 Marasmia exigua | reverse complement strand
CGTCCGATGAGACAACCCATCGCAATCCGCATCAATCACATCATTAAGTCTTTTGAGTTACGGATTTAATAGGGAGTTAAAGATGTAAAAGAGCGATATAACTCTTTTCCTCAAAAGAGTTATAATTCCTTTGTCTTTTAAATGAGTTGTTCTGCGCATCTTTTTATTGTTATCTGTACAACCATGTCAACTTAAATGTAGCTTGTATTTATATCTTTAACAACAGACTAAGGCCATACTTACAGAGGGAAGAGTATAAAAATATCGTCGGTGCGCCTGCAGAACCTGATATGTGCATTTTTATGATTTTTTTTTTATTTAATATTTTTCATCACTTTTTCAAGGCGGATCTGATGCAAAAACCCGCTTGTGCAAATTCCTTCTAGATAGCGAGATGCCTAATTAGCTATGTGCGCTATGACACTAAAATATGATACGAAAAAACCTGTATGTGTAGGTCTATCACATATCAGGTAATGAAATCAACTGAAATAAATTCTCATTGACACATAACAGGTTATGTTGCACATATCAGGCATTGCTACAACATTCATTATGCCACGCGGGAGTGACAGTTAAACTTTGAGCTTATGTTTTAAATAAGAAAAAATCAATATTTACAAGAATAGTGCATAAATCAAAACAGGTAAGTGTTTTTCATAATATTTGAATGTTTTAATAACTACTAACTGGATGAAATAACTGCGCAAATATGATTTTGTTTATTTCGTATTGGTTTTCTTCTCTTTATAACCAACTAATGATTTGCTTTTTGGATTTTTAAACGTATGTTAAGCCGCATTATTTTGGTTCTTTCATCAATCAACGCTTAGTGATTTAACATGATTCTGTAATTTCTTTTAGGTGCTTACCTACTTACATTCAATAATCAACAAGATGTCATCAAAAAATAAACGCAGCAAAATGCTGGTAGATTTGAGTACAGGGAAAATTCGAATTGAAAATACAGATGGTGTTACTTCTGATCCTTTCATATTCACCGCATATGATCCAACAGACACTAAAACTTAAAACAAACCCAGACTACCTCTAATGCCAGCTCATCTGAATCTATCACTACAATATTTTCAGAAAGAACTGACAATAAAAATCCCTCTGAAATAGAACTATTACAGACTAGACCAGAGTCTTCACTGAGTGATGTGACAGTAGTAGTAGTTTCTAGGTATCACTCTGGATACGAAATTGCAATGGAGCCCTCATATTGCTGTCTTGGCAGGAAGACTTAGTTCAGCTGCATATGCAGTTAGAAAGATAAGGAATCTGACTGATATCGGGACAGCGAGACTGGTTTATTTTAGCTATTTTCATAGTCTGATGTCATATGGTCTACTACTGTGGGGATTCGGTGCTGACTTACAAGCCATCTTCATTTTGCAGAAAAGGGCCATCCGTGCCATCTACGGTCTTAGATCACGTGACTCACTCAGAGAAGTATTCAAGGAAAATAATATTATAACCGTATCATCTCAATACATTTTTGATTGTATTATGTTTGTACGCAAGAACTTGCATCTTTACTCGCAAAAGTCAGATTTTCATAGCTTTAACACGCGAAATAAACATAGGCTTGCTGTCCCAAATCTAAGACGTCATAAAACTGGAAATTCATTTGTAGGATTGAGCTTTAAAATGTTTAATAAGTTACCTCAAAATATCATTGATTTACCTGTACATAAGTTTAAGTTGCATGTAAAAAACTGCCTTATGCAGAAAGGCTACTATAAAGTAGATGATTATTTGAATGATAAGGATTCTTGGACATGTTGATCTCTTCGCCTGTCCTCTAATGTATAATTCATTTCATATTTTTTCTTTGACGATTTATCTAAATGATATTGATTATAAGCATTGTACATCATACTGTCACTGTAATCATAATTTGTATAAGAATGAATATTGTAATTACCATATGATTTGAAAAGAGTAACTACTGAGTTTCTTGCTGATTCTTCTCGGTAGAAATTGACATTCCGAATCAGCGGTAGATTACATAATATTTGACATTCATAAATGTTCTGTATGGACTTAAATTGAATAAAGACATTTTTGATTTTGAGTATGTGCTGAAGATAAAGAAGTAGATTTAAGTGTGAATATACAAAGCTTGTTACCAAATAAAGTTTCTCACTTTGAAATCTGTTACGGAGATGAATATCGTGAACAATTTTGTAAAATAGAAGCTTGTTATGAAGAAGTATTTGCTGCTTGTCCACGCTGTATGATTTTACAATGCTAGGACCATTTTATTAACGATACATCTTATATAAACCATCTGAAAAGAAGTCCTGTAGTTTCGAAACACATGTCTCTGACTGTAAATGGAACAAATGTATCAGAACCTTTAAATCATTGCGCCATTGTAACAGACACAATTAAACCGAACCAACTATCAGACGCAGATTATATTTTAGATGACCACACTGGATGGCTTTATCAAAAGCTATTGATAGTAACTGAAACTCCACAATTTGTTACAACTAATTTAATATTAGATGAGCAGACTGGAGAAATAATTGAAGAAGACCGTCCAACAACAATAGATATCACAGATTCTGATAGAAGTGCAGATATTTTAACCTTAGGAAACAAAGCATACAATAAGGAGCAAAGACTTAAAGGCCTGCCATATTTGAAGCGCAAAGTAAATAAAAATGACAACGTGACACTCGTTTCTAAGCCGAAAAGGATATTGAAAGAAAAACCCTGTACACATAACACTACAATTTTAAAATCTTCAAGAAGTCCCCTTTGTGCTGTGATATCAGAAAATCAAAGAAAAAATCTCGAAATCGAACAACGATTTTTAGAAAAAGGTCATACTATGATGGAAGCAGATAGCGTCCACTCCACTTAAGAAAAACTGTTTAAACCCCCTATTTATGTTCCAAGTGATTCGTAAATTTAATGTCTTGTGCTAGACCAAGCCATCCCTACGTCATACATTACCTGGACTATACTTTCTTTAAAAAATACTCTAAAATCTGTAAACTTGATTTTATAAGACCTGGAAAAAGGTCTGGAGATCCGGTAGTAACCCAAATTAGAGCTTTGCTGTACAAAGGTGGCGAAGTATTTTACAAATTACGACACCCCGAAGATTGGAGTAAGTTGCCCCAGCGGTTGCTTTCAAATAAAGCAGTCTTCAACAATCTTTACAAGTCCCAAAGAAAAATTTTGTCGTCGAAATATTTAAGCTTACAATCACTCAAGAGATTTATGCACAAAGATAATCATCTATTTTATGATAATCTGAATCAATAATTACTTTCATAACTACTTTTGAAATTGATTTTTTTTTCCATTGGCAAAGTTTCTGTTATTAAATTTTATTATATTTCGTTCCATTCTAGACAACAAACTTAAACTAAAAAAAGTCCCAAATCTGATTCATCATCTATAATATGGTTTTAAGTTTGGATCAACATTATTGATCTCAGTTTAAAGGATTCTGATTATTAATTATAAGTTATAAGATAATCAAAGACTGAATTTGCCAAGTAAGTTTAGAATGTTGTACTTAAGCATTAAAATATTTTTGATATTTTCTTTAAAAGATTTAGAATGTTAAGTGTTTTGTTTTTGATATGTTTACTTAGATTAAGTAACTTCCTATTATATGACACCTGGTATCGGGCCTTAGTAATTTTTTTTTATAATTATTAATTTTAGATTATATTTATCGCTGTGCTAATACAATACCTATGAGGGTAACGAAGCAATATAGAACTTAATAAGGATTTGATAATTGTTTACTGAAAATTATATTAATATTATGAGTGTGTCTATAGATTTGTCTTGCAAATCATGCAAATTTGTGTTGTGGGTTATGTGGAACTGATTATTAAAGAACTTATAAACTTACAATTTCTTTTGTTTCTCAATTAATAAATAAGTAACCTACTCAATGATATACAATACTTTTAGAAAAGATATATTATTATACCGATAATTATATTTTTGATTTATAAAGTTATAGTTTAATACCATGAATAAAGTTTATCTACCTGCCTGCCTAGGTAATAATAGTTGCTCTAACAGTTCAGTACTTATTTTACATTTAAAATGACTAATAACTCATTTCATTGTTCTTATTTTAATTTTTTTATATACACATGCCTGACATTAAAGCAGGATCACTACCATTAATAAACCGGTTATGTAACACAGGCCCCACATACTAGATTTAGAAGGATCAGTTCAATACAAACAAAACCTGATATGTGCCAAAAATTGACAAAAAAAAATCTGGTGGCAAGTGGTTTTACTTTTGGACAACGATTGTCAGATCATATGATTCGTTATGCTTATATCTTACATTAAAATATTTATTGTATTTGTAGTATCTCTGCTTGATGAAAAAAACAGTTTTTTGTACGCCCTGAAAAGTTGGTATTTTGCACATATAAGATTCTGCAGGCGCACCGACGATATGTACACTAAAAACCACTACACAATAAACAGGAATATTTTTAACACAACAAATAAACCTTATCTACTAAACACTATACATCATTATATAAACACTAAACAAATCATCCAATCATTGCTATTGAAATGTACAGTATATTAACAATAATATACCTTATGACGTATACATAGGCACTACACTATTCTACTACTATATACATTATAGACTAATACACTATTTTACTGCACACTATTACAAAACTACAACATTATTTGTTACAAAATTCAAAACTCGTCTAATCAATAGTAGATTATACCTGCCAATACACAATATACGTCTTACACTCAAGATATGTATTTGAACATTTAAAATGGGTGTCAGTAGAAACCTAAAAGTAGGTCTTTTCAATGCGGGTTCACTCGGCACTAGGCATGAGTAATTCACAGTGGCAGTGCAAGACATGGTCCCGGATATCCTGGCTATCAATGAAACGTGGCTTAAAACAGGGGAAGACGATAGGGCACCCAAACTGCCGGGTTACCGCCCGCGACATATTCCTAGACCGGTTGGAACCAGGGGGGACGTGGTGGTGGCGTGGGTTTTTATATCCGGAGGGGTGTCAACGCCCGAACACTCCAACACCCCGCAACATCGATGGTGGAGCAAATGTGGCTCAAAGTGCGCTCAACAGCCAGGATATACTGTTTGGAACCGCTTATAGGCCTCCATGGCAGGATCCTAATGAGTTCCTGGATGCCATAGCAGACTCCATTGCCACACTGGCAAGACTTGACGGCATTGTTTTGGTTGGGGATTTCAACATTAACTTGCTGGGTCCTAGCAGTATTAGATCAAGGCTGCTCAGAGACTTTCTATATAGAATTAACCTCAACCAAGTGATTGAGCAGCTCACACATCATACTGAACAAAGCAGCAGCCTGATTGATCTGATTTGCTATAGAAATGATGTACGAGCTCATCAGCTAAAGTATTTGCACTTGTTAATTACTGCATTCCATGTCGATGATATTTTAAATCCATCCTCCCGATTGAAAGTCTTATACTTCTTGATCTCAATATCTTCACGTACTATCCTGGTATGATAATGACGATCGGTGGAGAGGATTTTCGGGTCATGTAGTTCCATCCAATCATTAACTCCCATTTCCAGTAGATGTTCTGCTATTGCCGATTTATTCGCTTGTCGATTTTTAACAGCTGCGATATGTTCCTTGACACGTTCTGCAATTGACCGCTTCGTTTGTCCAATATAAGAACTACCGCAGCTACAATCGATTTTGTAAACACCTGGAGTCTGAAAAGGTATGACATCTTTTGGTGATCGCAGTTGTTTTGATATTCGACATAACGGAGTATATACAGTCTTTATGGAGAAATTCTTGAGTACTGTTCCAAATTTTGTCCGTTATGCCTTTAATATAGGGCAAAAATGCTGCCTGGCGGTTTACCTCTGGATATCTTTCCCTTCTCTTTTGCCTGCTCGACAGATGCGGCATATTATATCCATTCCGTTTAAGTACCTCCTGAACATGGGCAAGCTCAGATTGGAGATGTTCAGGGTCACAAAGGTTAGGACCTCTATTATTCAATGATGATATAACTGCTTGCAAATACGTCGGAGACGCAGTCAACTCTGCCAATGTCAAGTAAGTAGAGACACATTATCACGAATTGAATTGACCTGTGATTTGAGTTTATTTCTTAGTTAATTGAGTTTTCTTTTTAGAAAATCACCACCTATAACAAAACAAAACGTACACATAGACAACAAAGTATTAAATGGGAGGTTCATTTTAATTTATTTTACAGTCTAATGTTATAAAGATTAATATAATTACATATATATTTTATATATGAGGAAAATGATAGGGTCAAAAGGAAAGGGTAGTTGATAGGACGGGGAATTTTGGGGGGTAGGACGTCATACAACGAGATAGGATACTTCGGGCAGTTGAAAAAAATGTGTTCAGGTGTACCTACCCTCGTCTAGACCACATTCACAAAGTGAGCTGTCTTTCACACGAATCTTGTTTAAAAATACGTGGCCAATACGCAGACAACAGATTGCAGATACAATAAATTTTTCAGAAACTTACCTTAGATTTTTCACGTCGAAACTTACCAAAATGTCTCCAGGTTCCAACCGTATACTCCTTACGATATCCCTAAAATTGTAACGAATCTTTTACGTATGACGGTGTTTTCCCAACTAAGGTCTGCAACACTCCAGCAACATACTTTGCCAAGTCGTAGGTCGGCGAATCAATCTGACTCACGGGCCGAAGAGTCCCTCTTTACGAACGTCCCGTTGAAGGATTGCCTGGAAGTAATCAAGGGTAAGCTTTGTGATGCGGAGTTACCGAAACAGTATATTGTTCTGATTGAAAATTTTTTGGACGAGAATTACCTTTTATTCAGAGAACAGTTTTACCTCCAGATCGACGGAGTTGCAATGGGTAGCCCACTCGCACCGGTCATTGCAAATATCTGGATGGAACATTTTGAAAACACAGCCCTAGCCACTGGTCCTCAAACTGTGAAACTCTGGAAAAGGTACGTTGATGACGTTTTCTGTATTATCAATGGTGGCCAGCAGGAAGTCGAACAATAAATGGTACATTTGAATTCGATCCACCCGAAAATAAAGTTCACCTACGAAATGGAAAGGGACCGATCATTGGCATTCTTGGATGTGCAGATTAGAGTGAAGGATGACGGTACATTATCACATGATGTTTACCGGAAACCCACGCATACGGACCGATACCTACACGCCTCCTCACATCATCATCCTCGGCATTTGCAAGCAGTTATATCATCATTGAATAATAGAGCTCATAACCTTTGTGACCCTGAACATCTCCAATCTGAGCTTGCCCATGTTCAGGAGGTACTTAAACGGAATGGATATAATATGCCGCATCTGTCGAGCAGGCAAAAGAGAAGGGAAAGATACCCAGAGGTGAACCGCCAGGCAGCATTATTGCCCTTTAAAGGCATAACGGACAAAATTGGAACAGTACTCAAGAATTTCTCCATAAAGACTGTATATACTCCGTTATGTCGAATATCAAAACAACTGCGATCAACAAAAGATGTCATACCTTTTCAGACTCCAGGTGTTTACAAAATCGATTGTAGCTGCGGTAGTTCTTATATTGGACAAACGAAGCGGTCAATTGCAGAACGTGTCAAGGAACATATCGCAGCTGTTAAAAATCGACAAGCGAATAATCGGCAATAGCTAGCCATTTTTGGTCGCAGATTTTTAAAGATGTAACACGTCGCACAAATTCTCGTAACTGATACGACACATTGCGACTGTGTAGGGTTATACTCACACATGTTGTAACAGTTAAGTAACAATGTGAGTAGTATTGATTTTAGTAACCCCGTGTTGTAACCGTTTCGAAATGTTACAAAATTCTTTTCTCTTTTTCAAAGTTTGTGTCTACACATTTAAAAAACTTCGCGATCAGTTTCTAACTAGGAGGCAATTTTAAGTGTTGTAACAGGGTAGTAACACGCGTCGTAAAGTTACGGGAATGTTCCGGAATATAAAAATATGAACTTGCAGAAACAAACATCACTAGATCCTATCATTCTCAAAGTTTTCATAGGTTTTTGGGCGTTTTACTTTTTGAACAATAAATTTAAAAAAAATGAGTAAGCAATCCAAAAAATCATGTATATATCATTGTCTAATGTATATTTTTTAGTATTATATTCGTCTTCCATTGTTTCTTCTACTTCTCTCACTGCCTTTTTAGGATCCATTTCATGCATATTGAACTCTTCGTTTAAATTTAACAAATCATCCCTCACGGCCTTTAAATATGGATTTTTTTGTTTGTTTCTCGATTTCGATGATACCTGTAATAAGTAATTTTTGTGAAAGTCGGGTCACATAAAACACAATAACGGCTTGACGATTTTCATATTCTACAACGTACAACATATTAATATGGCGGCAAGTCTCGAATTGCCGTGGAAAAGGTTATACATACAAATATACATATTGTCACGCATTTCTCCCGGAGGGGTAGGCATCAACATTCTTCCATATAAAAAAAGTTATGGCCAAATGAAATAAAAAAACTTTAGTTAGCGTATGCTAGTTTGCTGCTAAAACTACGTTTAATTTTGCTATAACGTTTTTCCTTTGGTGGTTCGAGACTTGCCACTATAGGTAGAAGTCTTTTCCAATGATGTATCGTTTATTGTAATTTACCCTACACACGAGACGACAACATTGTTAGGTTTCTAAACTCAAGTAATTTCACTATCTGTGGTACCCACTTTGACGAGCCGGTATGTACAGGAACCTACCACGGGTAGAAGGCCTGGTACAGGAACCTAATACCGGTATCTAACACTGTTTTTTTTTTAAATAGGATCAGTAGTTCCTGAGATTAGTGCGTGCGTACAACCAAACAACGAACAAACTCTTCAGTTAACTACCTAAGTACATAATATTTGTATAGATAGTAATCAAGACAAATAAATCACCTGTCTTCATCTTCAGTATCTTCAAAGTTTGAATAAAGCTCCTCTAATATGAGTGCCTCTGAAATAGTATCAATCCCTTCGACTTTTATTTTACACGTCATTTTTTTCCAATTTTGAGCTGGCACACTATTTTCATCGCGTCTTAACAACTCCAATTCGCTTTTTTTCTGTAATCTTGGCCAAAAAAAGGGTTCTGTCTTTGACCCAAGTCCTCGGTACAAAAGATATTAAATGCGACGAGCCTTCTTTTGTTAAAACAATGCAATTAGGCATTTTGTTTGTCAAAACAAACCTAAACTTTGAGAGACACTGGAACCAAAAATACAAGAGAAGCCATTTAAAAATCCCGTAAGTTTGTGACGACCTTTCGGAACAAGTCATCACATTCTTGTAACTTTGTAACTATTTGCGACGAGTATATATTATCACTAAACAAAAATGTTTTTATCAATATTTATGAAATATAACCCTTGTTCTTGCTAAAATAATTAGTTATTAGTGTTAAAGTTTGTTATCATATGAAAATAGGAAGCTTTTGAGCACTTTCAAAATAAAAAATAGTATCAACACACCGGTTTACATTTAGCTAAAATAATTAATTTATAAAAATAAAGCGGCGCGTTGGTAAAATCCAACATATTAGACGAAATTACACGATGAAATTCTTTTCCCACATAAATTTTAACATCGGAATTATATATATCGGCTAAATAAAGTTTGTGCACTTACATTCGGATATCATAGATTTAATAATGGCGTACTCTTAATATTATTAAAAACACTACTTCGCTAACACTTCACAATTTAAGTCAAACTGTTAAAAGAAATTGAACGAATGAATGAATGATTTGTTCGGATTGTGGTTATTCAAGGTTACTGCGTCACGACACGGAGTCGTTACTCAAAAACTAAATGTGTATGTGTCGGGTCTTCCCCATTTTTAGTTGTGGCGACGGATAAGCGCGGAACGTCAACCAGATTGAGTTACGAGAATCACTCAAGTGTCGGCATTAAGTATCTAAACGGTTACGTCGCGTAACCAAAAATGGTTATATGGGAGAACATCTACTGGAAATGGGAGTTAATAATTGGATGGAACTACGTGACCCGAAAATCCTCTCCACCGATCGTCATTATCATAACAGGATAGTACGTGAAGATATTGAGATCAAGAAGTATAAGACTTTCAATCGGGAGGATGGATTTAAAATATCATCGACATGGAATGCAGTAATTAACAAGTGCAAACCCCATGCTAGGCCGTTACTAACGCAAACAAACACCGATACTGAAAGTGAAGTGTGTCGGAGTAGCTTCACTGACAATTCATCTAGTGGCGAATTAATATCAAAAAATGTGAGGGTGTCCGAAGATTCACAGCCCGGCCCCAGCAGACGATGCCATGCTCCGCCAGTCCGCTCGTGCGTGACCAAGGCTGCTGTAACGTAGCCGAAACGTCGAGCCAAATATGTAAGTACACAATGTTGTTTCACATAATAAATATCGTTTTAATCCCATTGATACATTGAGGGGAAGTTAATGGGGCGAGGGATTTTTGGCGGTTGTCCAGTCCAGTACAGTCCGAATCTAAATTAGTTCACTGTGATGTGACGGTTGTGAGTGATTGTCTGATACATGAATAAATACGATAAACCACGGAAGCTTGGCTTTATTTAACTAAGAAGACAACATTATAATTCGTATGACAGAATTGAAGTTTGTCAGTATCTCAAGAATGTTAGTCTAGTCAAAGACAAGGGTTCAAACATAGAGGTTTACATCATTCACCCCCACCCCTGTCTAAAATGTAGTCATTAAGGTATTTGGGAGTCCTCCGGGTTCTCATGGGTCTGCTTATTGACGGAACTTGTACATTTTCAGTCTCAGAAACTGCTTCATCGTCGTCCTCGTCGTTACTACATAATGAAGGGGCTCTCCGGGGCTCCGCAGTGTCGTTTCTAATATTTGTTTCGTTGGTCACCTCAGGATTCTCCTCATCCTCACTGATTGGCAAGGGAGCCAAGTGTCTGTTAGACACCGTCGATTCCCGTCCGTCACCTCTTCTCACATAGGAGTAGGCCGGGTTACTATGAAGGAGTTCTACTTCCTCGACAATAGGATCGTTTTTGGAGCGTACATTCTTTCTCATGAGCACAGGTCCCGGTACGAGCCAAGATGGGATAGATTCCCCAACTGGAGTCCTCCTTGGGAAGTTGAAGAGCCTTTCGTGAGGTGTCGTGTTTATAGCCGTGCATAAGAGTGAACGCACGCAATGTAGGGCAGGCTTTAAAGCGAGTTCCCACTTATCTATAGGGAGTTCCTTCGATTTCAGATTGAGTTGTATAGTCCTCCATAGCGTTCCGTTTAGCCTTTCCACTTGACCATTCCCTTGTGGATTGTACGGCGTAGTGCGCGAAGTAGCTATGTTCTGATTCCTTAAAAACGTTTGCAATTCTTCAGACATGAAAGAGGTACCTCTGTCGTTGTGTATATATAAAGGTTGGCCGAAAAAGAAAAATATGTCTTTCAGACATTCGATAACAGTCGCTGCCGTCATATCCTTGCATGGATATGCGAATGGGTAGCGAGAGAATTCATCAATCATTGTTAGTAAATATTTGTTAGAAGTAGACGATGGCAGCGGTCCCTTAAAATCTAAGTTCAGTCGCTCAAAAGGTGCGATAGCCTTAATAAGGGTTCCTTTAGCTTTAAAAAAACGAGGCTTCACTTCCGCGCATACCCTACACGAGGCCGTCATTTGTTTGATTTCTTCTAGAGAGTAAGGTAGATTCTTGGCCTTTGTGTAGTGATACATACGCGTGATGCCAGGGTGCGATAAAGCGTCGTGCAATTCTGCTAGTTTGCTAGCGTCCATGTACGCGCACACCCTCGATAGGGCATCCGCGGCAACGTTTTCGACCCCCGGCCTGTAAGCTATGTCGTATTTGTAGCACGACAACTCGATACGCCACCTTTCAAATTTGTCGTTTTTTATTTTTGATGAATGTTTTTGGTCGAATATGTGGCTCACTGATTGTTGATCGGTTATTAGAATAAAGTGGCGGGATATTAACAAGTGGCGCCATTTCCTTAAAGCCTCTACTATGGCGCATGCCTCCTTTTCTACTGATGCTTGTTTTCGTTCGCATTCCGATAATGTAGGCTGTAATTTTGAGGCTTGATAAAGGTGTCTCTCAATATTTAGGTAGCGGCATTATACATTTGACATTCTTTAATATGAGTATTTATATTCGCTGACAGATGGTTGGCGAGTAGATTCAACTTGACCAAATCTGGTACTTTCGTACCTTGAGGAACCTCCGCGTCGAGGAAGTTCTCGAAGGTGAAGAGCCAGTGAGTCCACTTCGCTTCAGCGCCGATCGTACCCGGGTCGACATCAAATTTCTCGGGCCGTAAATATTTAGCAAACGGATTCACCAAGGGTTTTTCCTCCTGCATTATCTTAGTTAAATAAATTGATACATGAATAAATACGATAAACCACGGAAGCTTGGCTTTATTTAACTAAGAAGACAACATTATAATTCGTATGACAGAATTGAAGTTTGTCAGTATCTCAAGAATGTTAGTCTAGTCAAAGACAAGGGTTCAAACATAGAGGTTTACATCATTGTCATACTGACATTATATTTTGTTTTTGTAGCATATACAGGACCCTAATTCTCGGGCTCGTGATATATTGAAAACATGGCGGATATCGCCTGAAAACCATACAAAAAAACTATGTTTTAGTGATATATGTCGTATGAAAATAAATATCACGGGCACGAGAATTGGGCTCCAGGAGCCCAATTTTCGGGTTTGTGACATATTGTTTGTGGCCAATAAATATATTTTCTTTCTTCTTTCTTTCTTTATCTCTAAAGAATTCCTAAAAAGACAGTAATATTGAAGGCAATTTTGAAGGTCTGTGAAATATTTAAAATACCACCAACTGATCCACGTGGTGTGTGGTATACTGATGAATTAAAAGCATTTGCCTTATGTAACTAAAAGTACTTAATTAAAAGTACAATGTTAAGTTCAGATGAAAAAATAATATTATTAAAGGCAATTTTGCAAAGTGTATATAATTGAAGGGTTGAGTGAACAAAGGTGTTAACTAACAAAAAGTTCAAAATGTTGGATAGCACCGCACTAGCTTAAATCCTCTCTCTATTCTTTCCTGTCATCTGTCATCCATCTTGTGAATTTCGTTACTTCAAATAAAATGTAATTCTTTATGTAATTATTAATCTTATTATTTACGTATGTAAATTCCAACAATTGGTAGCAGCGCTACGAAGATGTCGACTTACCTCCGTGTGGAAGCACTTTCCAAGGAAAACTATGACACGTGGTGCCTACAAGCCCATGCTATTCTAATAAAAAATGAACTATGGGACTTCGTCAATGGGAAGGCCAATGTGACGACGAAATCCACAGCCGACGAAGTCGCGGTCTTTGAAAAGGGTGATTTAATGGCTCGCTCAGAACTATTTCTTCTGATATCCCCTTCGGAATTAAAGCAAGTCCAAAGGTTGCAAAACATCAAAGGACGTGTGGGATAAGTTAAAAGCTATATATCAAAGCTCTCGACCAGCCCGCAAGGCGACACTATTAAAGAAACTAGTTCTTCAAAAACTGACCTCTGATGACATCCGGGATCACTTAAATAACTTCTTGGACATAGTGGACAAGCTAGCGGACATGGATGTGTCCATACATCCAGATTTGTTAAGCGTAATGATGCTATATAGCTTACCAAATAGCTACGATAACTTCAGAATCGCTATTGAGTACAGGGACACACTTCCCACGCCTGAAGTGTTAAAAGTTAAAATTATAGAAGAATACGAAGCCAGGAAAAACGTGAATAGTCCACATATATCCGAAGGAGCCCACTACACAAAGAAAAAGATAATAAAATGTTGTCAACATTGTAAAAAGAAGGGCCATAGCACGGATGCATGCTGGGCGAAGAAAAAAACAAATCCCCAGCCAAAGAAACAAAAATGACTTAAAAATTTCAGCATCAAGCCTACCTGTCTGGCTGCCACGACACCTGACGTCTTACATATGCGCGGTAAAAAGGAATTGTTTGAAGAAATCCAGCCTGAAAGCGGTTCGCTACGGCTAGCGTCAGAAACACAAACTGCGAAAGTTGAAGAGAAAGGAATGGTACCACTCAATATAAACAACGAAAAGATTCACCTGAATGAGACACTATATGTACCCACCTTGACTACTAACCTGATGTCGGTACCAAAAATAACCGAAAAATGTTTCATAGTAAACTTCACTAAAGACAAGGCCATTATCAAAGACAACAAAAACAGGTTAGTCGTTGAAGCCAAGAAAGAAAATGGTCTATACTATGTACAAAATAAAGAGAAGAGAAACACAGCTTATTCGGCAAGGGAAGTGGACAATACAATGAAGTGGCATCGAAAACTAGGTCACATGAACGAACATGATTTGAAGCAAATGTCAAAAAATAATCAAATGAAAGGCTTAGAACTAAATGTAAAGGCAAAATTGCCAGTTTTCGAAACATGAAAGGTAAAATTAAATCTATACAATCAGAATACTGCAACAGACAGTTCGATGAATATCTCAAAGAGCATGGCATAAAAAGAAGGTTGACGACACCAGACACGCCTCAGCAAAACGGGCAAGCTAAAAGAAAAAATAGA
Organism: Marasmia exigua; assembly: GCA_019059595.1. Taxonomy (NCBI): domain Eukaryota; kingdom Metazoa; phylum Arthropoda; class Insecta; order Lepidoptera; family Crambidae; genus Marasmia; species Marasmia exigua. Next base: position 5,452 of record JADPWL010002964.1, on the reverse strand, counting down.
TCATTATTAGACAAAGCACGTTATCTAATGCTGGAAGCTAAATTGCCGGAGAAACTGTGGGCAGAAGCAGTCTATACCGGAAACTACTTGATAAATAGATCGCTAGCCAAAGCACTTGGTGAGACTACTACACCCTATCAAAGATGGACTGGGCGTATACCAGCTGGGAATCATCTAAACATATTTGGTCTTTTGTAATAAATAAGTACAGAAAAGGAAAGTTCTCAGCAAAAGCCGAAGCAGGAATTTTTGTTGGCTATGCACAGAATGCAAAAGGGTATAGAATATACTTACCAAGGAAAAGCGATGTCATCGTCAGCCGTGATGTATCGTGAAAATGGTGAAGATCTTACCTATGAAGAACTCTTTGGAGATACGAACCCGTCGCAACCTGAAACAGAAAAAGAAGAAATTAATCAACCAAATAAAAATAAGGAAAATAAACAGAAAAAACTTACCGCTGAAATTGTAACTAACCCAATAAGAAACCTGAAACAAAAGAAAAAAGTTTTAGAAAAGAAAACGTACACAGAAGAAGAAAAAAGCTCTCAAAAAGGAGATTAAGATAAAACAGACACTAACCTTGAAGAGGCTACTAGTACTCAGTCAACCGATACACAGCAAGTTGAAAATATAAATACCAACGATAGTAGGAGTACACCAAGTAATGAAGAAGCACAAGAATGTAAAAGTCAAAGAAGGCCTCCTACAAGGATGAAAGACTATGTACAATTTGAAAGTTGTACCAGCTCTTCTGAAGAGTACTTATCAAACTATGCGTGTGACGAAGACGAACAAAACAACGAAACTAGTGATGAGTGGCATGAAGCTATTAAAAAAGAAATACGAGCTCATGTCTAAAATCAAACGTGGGGGATAAAAGAAAGGGACAATGGAGCAAATATCGTCGATTTTAAAATGATTCTAAAAGAAAAGGGAACAATTAAGAAGGCTCGCTTAGTAGCCAGAGGGTTCCAGAGGCCAGGGATAGATTACAATGAGACCTACTCTCCAGTGGCAAAACTGAGCTCCATCAGACTCCTTATCTCCACAGCCGTCGCTGAAAATTTAAACTTACATCAGTTAGATGTGACCACGGCATATTTAAATGGAGTGCTCGAAGAGAAAAATTATATGAAGCAACCAGAATACTTAGAAAAATACATACAAGAAATCATGTTAGAGGAAAGCTCTAGTAATGACTTAGACGTATACACAAAGGCGAAAAAATGTTAGAGGACATCAGAAAAACAAAAAGTGAGAAAGCCTGCCTAATAAAGAAGGCATTATATGGGCTAAAGCAATCTGGGAGGCAGTGGTATAAACGACTTGACTCTGACTCACTAAAAGAAATGGGCTTTACCCCCTCCAACGAGGCAACGATCCCTGTACCTATACATCAAATGATGAAAATGGAAATAAAATGATACTAGGTCTCTATGTAGATGACATACTTATAGCCTACTCTTCTAAGGAAATGCTAAATGACATAATAAATAAACTTACCTCTATATTGGACATGAAGGACCTTGGACCTCCTACTGAATTTATTGGAACAGAATTTGTCTTGAAAAATAATGAGTCCATTAAATTGAAACAGGAAAAATATATAGAAAAACTTCTTAGAAAATATAAAATGGAAGACTGCAAACCTGTAAATACACCTGTTGAACAGCGCCTTAAACTAGAGAAGGGAGAAAGTAATGAATACTCAGACTTACCTTACCAAAATCCTATAGGAGCCCTAATGTTCTTGGTAGTGGTTACTCGTCCGGATATAATGTTCGCTGTCAGCTACCTCTCACAGTTCAACAACTGGTATACAACTGGACACTTCAAAGCCTTGAAAAGAGTCCTACAATACCTAAAAGGAACTAAAGGACTTGGACTGACTTTTAAGAAAGACAGCCTTAATCCGCTGCATGGCTTTGCAGATGCTAACTGGGCAGCTTGTATTGTTGACCGCAAATCCTACACTAGGTTTTGTTTTAAACACGCAGGAGCTATGATCAGCTGGGAGTCACGCAAGCAAAAATCTACAGCAATGTCAACAGCAGAAGCTGAATTTATGGCCCTATCTGACTCCGTTAAAGAAGCTCTACATTTGAAAAATATAAAAAATACTATCAGCAAAGAGCCTCAACAAAAAATGCCAATTTATTGCGAAAACCAAGCAGCAATAAAAATTAGTCAAAATGTAAATATGGTAAGCAGAAAAACAAAACACATCGACTTAAGAATTCACTTTATTAAAGAAAACATAGAAAAAGGGGCTGTAGAAATACAATACCTTGAGACGGAGAAAATGGAAGCAGACATTTTAACAAAGGGCTTAGCTGCACCTAGTTTCCAAAAGCTAAAAGAACAATTAGGTGTCCACTGATGCTGCTAGCTACTGCTGTGAGGAGGGGTGTCGGAGAGCACCGCACTAGCTTAAATCCTCTCTCTATTCTTTCCTGTCATCTGTCATCCGTCTTGTGAATTTCGTTACTTGAAATAAAATGTAATTCTTTATGTTATTATTAATCTTATTATTTACGTATGTAAATTCCAAAACAAAATCAGTTATGAGTGTTTGACAATGTTAAATTTAAATATCAATATAGCTATTACAGCTTAAAGTTTTATATCAAACATAAGTAGGTAATAATGCTCTAGAAAATTAAATTACATTAGATAGTAAGGATTTTTATTATAATTTATTAAAATACTTCCTTTGCTCTCGGCGTAAATTTTCTAACATTTCTTTTGTTGAGTAAAAAATCTTTTGTTCTAAAACATTGAAAATGTCGGATTGATGGAGTATATCCTACCCATTTTTCGAAGGGTGCTTTTGATGGTACTCTGTTTGTTATGTAGTTCGCTGTATGTATAGCTTCAGCCCAGAAACTATGGGGTAAATGCGATTCTAGCAGCATACAGCGAGCCTTATCTAAGAGCGTTATATTTCTTCATTCAGCTAAACCATTCTGCTTATAAGGAGCGTGTAAGGAGCTGATAATCTTCTTGCGATCCCATTACTTTTAAGGTAAGAGACGAATTCACGGTTACAATATTCTTTTCCGTTATCTGACTGTAGGATTTTAATGTTTTGTCCTGTGAATTTCTCGTGTTCATTTTTGTAATCTTTGAAATTCTCTAGGACTTCATTTTTGTTCTTCATAAAGTAAACTCTTCCATAGCGACTATATTCATCTGTGAATGTGACGAAATATCTAGTTCCTGCTTTGCTTTCTTCTGGCATTGGTCCGCATACGTCTGAATGTAATACTACTCTTTGATGCAACCTTTCAGGGGCTCTCGTTTCCTCACGTCGTTCGTTCGGAAAAGGTAAATTTGTCATTTTCCCCTTTATGCAGGTGCCGCATTCTTGTAGCTCTTTTTCTTTGTACGTCAGTCCTTTGACGGCTTTGTTTTTCTTTGCCATGTCGTGGTCTTGGACGCTTATGTGCCCCAAAACGATGCCAAGTGTTTATTTCTGGCTCTTTAGTAAGGTTTCCTTTTTCTGTTATGTCCGTATTGTTGACATAGTATCTTTTATTATTGCCTTATCTCTTTTGAAAAATACAGTGCTGCCACTGTCCGTCGCTTTGGATACAGAGATTAAATTTGTTGTGAGATTTGGTGTGTATAGGGTATTGTGGAGGTTGATGGTTACATACCCCTTTTACCCTTTATTCTCGCCAATCCTTTCCTTGCAACATCTTCCGTTTTGTCGGAAGCTAATTTTAGTTTTTAGTTTTCAGTTGGCCTTAGTGACACAAAATAAGATTTGTCGTTGCACATGTGCGACGTGAACCCGCTGTCTATTTACCATTTAGTGGATGCTAAGTCAAACGGGGGAACTGGGGACGATTCACAGAGTACATTTATATGGACAATTTTCAACTTCAAGAAGAAAAATAATTTGAAAACAATTGATATAGAGAGTTTTTTAGATTTTCGCGTTGCATTATAACTATAATGTATCAATACGGGGATTAACACGATATTTTTTATGTGAAACAACATTGTGTACTCACATACTTGGCTCGACGTTTCGGCTACGTTACAGCGAGCCAAATATGTGAGTACACAACGTTGTTTCACATTGATTTAGAGGTCTGATTATTTTGTTAATAATACAGTGGGTTCTTATATTATTATGATTCACATGTGCTTTAAAGGTTTGCAACTTTGAACGTTTAATACATTTTAAAAAACCCTAAGGACAAAAATTATAAGGCTGCATTCATATACAAACATTTTTATTGAACAAAATCACATTTTTTTATAAAATCTGTCAGTCAGACATTTTGTCAAGATTTACATTTTAACAGTCTTATTTATCACAGCTTAAGAACTTAACATTTGGTTCAATTCTTAAATAAATAAATATACAAACTAAACAGTAAGTAATATTATAAAACAGCAACATGATAATAGCAACTTGAAAATTATGAGGTATTTTTTTAATCTTAAGAGATAGTCATTGAAACATCTATCAAAGTATAACAAGTACCTATCAAAATATAACTTAAACGACAATAGGCGGTTTTAGATTCATTTTCTTAATTACTAAATTAAATTGGTGGACATCCACATTAATGTTTACAAATCTGGTAAATTTCTTTAATCAGTCTTTAAACACGTTTGGTTCGATATCAATAGAGGAAATTTGTCAGTTTTCAGATACAGACAGCCACGCAATTTCCAGCGTGCTTGTCTGTACCAAGACGTATATAACCTTATAAGATCAACATTCAATATGTTAACAACTATAAAAATATGAACCTTAATACAATTTGTAATAATTAGAACCTATTTATCAAGAACAGCAATGGTGTCTGACATATTTCGGGAAAAGGTGTCTTCCCCGCGAAATATTCAGGGGAACAATTTTACCAAGAACCTTTTCTGGTGGGACAAGTTGCTCGTCATCCACTTGGAGAAACATAAACATGGTGTCTATCTTTGAAGATTTGCTCAAGAATTTTACAAAAACATGGCAGTCTTCTATCGAATTAATAACTTGTCCGACAAATCATTTCTTTAAAAAAATTTTCTACCTGCTTTGTAATTTGACAATCAGGAAATCCCCTTTTTTATATTCATTTTTATTTGACGAGACAATCACCTCTCAAACCTTGAGAGGTGATTGTCCTTCTTTACTTAGAGCAAGTTCTTCTTCGGATGAGTTAGCCATATTCATTGCGAGAGTTGATGTATCACAGGTTGATGTATGCTCAGCTTATTTTCAGCTGCATCCAACTGATTCGGCAGACTTTTAGATGTCCTAGTATTACTTGCATCCATATTGAATGAAGATTCTAGTGGATTTAGCAATGTTGTGTGAATGGTGGAAACATCTGGATCAGAGAAGGCACTTTCATCGTTATCCAAATCTATAATGTCGCAGTCAAAGTCGCTCAAAGGTACAGATACCGACGCTACTATCCGTGCGTCGTATAGG
>JADPWL010002963.1:0-10986 GCA_019059595.1 Marasmia exigua | reverse complement strand
ACCCGATGTGTTGAAGCTTGGGTCGCCAGTTTAATGTTATCTATGTAGTTCCAATTTTCAATCGAGAAAGATGATGCCGGTAAGTTATTTATCAGCTTATTCATAATTAAAGTTTCTGCTTTGAAGGTGAAGTTAGAATGAATGGACTGGCATTCTAAGTTTAATAGGCCTTTACAGTTTCCATTGATATTTCCGACTCCAGAAATCACAGCGCTAAGTTTACGCCGTGGAAGTCGAAGCAGTTGAGCGGCATCCTCAGTAATAAGGTTCACCTGGGAGCCTTGATCAAGTAGTGCTCGTAGGGTGACATATTTGTTGTCAAAATCCTTCACTTTCAATTGAACTGTGGTAAGTAAAATCTCTTTCTTGTCATCCGTAATATTGTTTACTGCCCGCTGTTTTGGTTGTGAAGTCGCCCTCTCCATCTTATCTTCATGAAGCAGTGTGTGATGAGTTTTCATTGCATATTTTACATCTTTTTTCCGAGTTACATGGCCGTATCCTATGATTGAATAAGCAGTTTTTGCATATATGCAGTTTCGAAACTATGCTATTGCGCATATAATTGTTCATGTTGAGGAATTTGTCACATTGCATTAAAACGTGTCCGTTGATTTTGCATAGTGGGCAATACTTGAATGACTGGGTAGCGTATGATTTTGTAAACATTTCTTGTTTATTTTGTGCTATTGGCCTTTTGTTATAGTTATTGTAAGTTTGGAATTTAGATGCTTGAAATCCTGACGATGATTTTGGGTTTTGGCCACTCTGCAGGTGGTTTTCGTAGTTTGGTTTCATCGGCATCCTTACAACATATTTTCCATCAGCTTGTCGTTCCGTTGTCTCTAAATAATGTTTTTCACAGTAGTCTTCTTCAGTAAGTTCATTTTCTGTCTTAGCTATGTCTTCAGTCTCCCAGAATTTGGTAATATAGTTAATTTCGTTTAGCGTAATACAGCAGTTAAAAGTTTGAACATTTCCGCAGAGGATCCAGCCCAATTTAGTTTGTTGCGCTATTGGGTAATCGCCATCGCGTCTCATGACTCCGTCCAGTATCAGCTCAGAGTAAACCTCCGCCCCCAACAACAAGTCGACAGGACCCGATGTGTTGAAGCTTGGGTCGGCCAGTTTAATGTTATCTATGTAGTTCCAATTTTCAATCGAGAAAGATGATGCCGGTAAGTTATTTATCAGCTTATTCATAATTAAAGTTTCTGCTTTGAAGGTGAAGTTAGAATGAATGGACTGGCATTCTAAGTTTAATAGGCCTTTACAGTTTCCATTGATATTTCCGACTCCAGAAATCACCACACAAATCGCGCGACCAAAATGTGGGGCGCGCAGTCAGCAGATTGTACGTATGTAAACTGTACAATGTACCTAAGTGAAGAAGAATTCAATTGGTTTTTTTTTTATTTATTATCAAATAACACTACAAATTATACATGTACAATAATAAGATAGCACATTAAACCACAGAGGTTTGTCTTGTGCTATCGTAAGCTATGCTATATACAAACTTATATTCAGTACTCGAATCATATATTGAAAACCATATTTTGGGAAAGTGCAATTCGAGCGACACTAATAAACAAGTGTACAATATTTTATACAACTGTACTAGCAATTGCTAACACAGTATTCCCTTGGCTTAAGTTTAAAATTGGTAGGTGTCAAACTGTCCCGCAGATCCAATGGCAACTTGTTTATCAGGTGAGGAACTATGAATGATGTCGTTCGCTCGCCGTACACATTGTTTGCGCGCTGCGTGATCAGCCGGTTCGCAGCGACGGCGCGGGTGCATACAGGGTGGTCAAGTGCCTTTGAAGACTCATCAAAGTATTGCTCCTTTAATAGCACAAACTTAACTAAGTTTACTCATTGCATTACACTTACAGTCTGGGGAGCTCGTCGTAAAAGGACCAAATGTGATGAGAGGCTACAGGAATAACGAAGAAGCAAACAAAGAAGTGTTTTTAGATGGTGGTTGGTACAGAAGCGGTGATATCGCAAACATTGATGAAAATGGACATGTTTACATTACCGACAGACTTAAGGAATTAATAAAGGTGGGTTTAGTAGGTAATATACTATTCTATATTTCGAAATATCATTCATTTGGTATGATAAAAGGTAATATAAACAAAATACAATGCTTTACTATTTATAAGGAATGGCGAAACGAAAGATTAAGAACCTCAAACGATATATCAAAGGAGGGTAACATAATCACGTTCAAATTAACCAATCACCTTGTTGATAGAACTTAGTCCTATAGTACGACACCTCGAGTAAAGAAGCATAGTGCGACATCTATAGATTTACTCACACGCGATAGTCCGCATTGAATGATATAGTTAAACTGATAGACAAATTTAGATCAAGCTAGTCCTGTTAAAAATTTAAGCACACAAATCAGTTTTTCTACTGCAGCCAGAGAAGCATTTATTTCAAAGTAATCTTTTTTAAAAAACCAAACCCTTTAAATTTAATTTCTTCGTGATTTATTACTTAATAAATCAATTAAGATAAGTGATAAGGAATTTGTCGTCTGTACATGTTATGTACGTCTATACATTTTATTGCTTTTTAGTAACTGTATCAAAACTTAATAAGATAGATACTTATATTTATAAATTTGTATGAAGCGATTAAAAAGTGAGTACACTGTCATGAGGCTGTCTGAATATTAAAAGCAAACCGCACATTAATTTATTCACTGTTGGTACAATGAAGAATTCCTTGTGGCTAGCCGCACTATTTTGGATAGCTAAAAACGAGATCCATACTCCATCATGCAAAATGGGACCAATTTTGCTCCATCCCATTTTCGAGATTAGATATTAAATAAAATCAAAATTTGTAATGACAGAAAATGACCCAAAAAATGTGCAAAAGCTTTTGTAGGCGTTAAAAACTTAGTTTTTAACGCCTACAAAACTTTATGAGCAAAAATTTGTTAGCCACCTGATTGGTGTTAGTGACAATTTGTTTTTTAAATTCTAAAGTTCAAAATGTTGTCTTATTTCCGCTGTCCTCACCAAATATCCTGTCCGAGAACTTGTAAATGTAAATAATTTTATTGTAATACGTTCAAAATTTTAGCACGGTTTTTTTATATTATAGGCGACTAACAAGCAAGCGAATCACCTGATGGTCAGTAATCACCACCACATTTGGACATCTGCGAGATTAGAGACATTGGATGCGCTGTCGGCCTTTTAGAAAGAAGTGCTTAGGTATGCTCTTCTATTGAAAGTACTTAAGTCTGTTTTTTCTCTCCTTTTAAACGCATCGTCGTTAAACAAAACATTGAAGGTTTTAATCATCTGATTGTTAGAAATACGATTCCGTGTTACAGACAGGATAGAAAGCCGTCGCATACCCCAGCTGATACTTTGTCCCTTTAATACTCTGACTCCAGGTCTTAGCAACCTACATGATAGAGAAGAGGATATTACTTACTAATTACTACTTATAATATATAGATATCCTCCTCATCTTTGCGTTTGATTCCAAGTTACGTCCATAGCTTTCGCTTCGGATTCATCCAGGATTCGGGATGTCTGGTTAATTACAATGAAACGACTGCCGTTTGACCTTTGCAACCCTAAGACAAGGGAACCAGACCAACTGGATCACGGTTACACGTTCAGAATCATTATCTCTAATATTGCAGATTACATCATCATCATCATCATCATCAGCCCATTTAAGTCCCCACTGCTGGGGCACGAGCCTCCCTCAATCACATGAGAGGTGATTGCCATACTCACTTATAATTGTATGAAAGTTGACATACAGTTGACGTACATTGTATGAAAGTTTGGTGATTAAAAAGAGTAACTGGCGAGATTCTTGCCGGATCTTCTCGACCAGAAACAACTTTCCGAGCCGGTGGTAGAATCGCATTATGTTTATTTATTTTTTTAGTATATTTTATGTATCAACATAATATGTATTAACATGTAAATTATACATAAGTACCTACTGATATAGCCGTGTGGTCCCCGGCAGAGTAGAATAGGCCACCCTCACTCTTACCAAGGTGTCGTAAAAGGCGACTAAGGTAAACCTGCTGGCATGATCATCAGCACCAAGAGAAGGAAAACTCTGCATTTATATCAAAACCCTCGCCAACCCGTCTGCCAAGCGTGGTGAGTATGGCAATTACCCCTCATGTGATTGAGGAAGGCTCGTGCCCCAGCAGTGGGGACTTAAATGGGCTGATGATGATGACCTACTTATAAATAGTTTTAAGTCATTCAAATGTAAAACGATTTGTAAGTGCTGTGTACAAGCCTATGCAAATAAAGAATTATTTGAGTTTGAGTTTGAGTTAATGTGATTAATTTTCAGGTTAAAGGATATCAAGTGCCTCCAGCTGAGTTAGAAAATGTATTAAAAGAGCATCCAGGAGTCCACGATGCTGCTGTTATTGGTATCCCAGATCCTAAAACTGGAGAGCGACCTTTAGCCTTCATAGTATCTAATGAAGAAAGTAAAGTAACTAGTGAAGATGTAATTAACTTTGTGGCAGAAAGAGTGGCACCTTATAAAAGAATAGATAAGGTCATTTTTCTTGGTAGCATTCCAAAGAATGCTTCTGGTAAGATTTTAAGGCGAGTGTTAAAGGAAAAATATGGCAAAATTTAAAAAGTGTGTTTGTGTGTACTTTTTTAAATATTTAATTATCGAAACAGGTATTTTGTTTTATTTTTTTTTATTTAATTTTACAATTTAATTAACTTTTTAACGCTTAATATAATTTAATTAATTATCTGACTGTTTAGTATTTTAAATAATTTAAATGACATTGTGTGAATTGTGGTGACAATAATAAGACGCAATAAATGATTTTTATTTTAGTTTTAATTCTTTATTTATTATTTATCTGTTTAATGTTAACCATTTTTCTATATTGAAGTTGGCAGAAAATCTGCTATTATAATAATAATCAAAATTTTGGCAATTAATGAAAAATCAAAGTACAGACGGTGACAGGTCCAGTTATTAATAATAAATAGGTACAATGATTGTAGACGGAACTGCAAGCTCATTATTATTCATTTACTATGGCATTATCTGAGATTACCAGGACGAGTATTTCAAGGTAACCTGTGATGAACATCCATAACAAATTTGCATAAAGATAATACAATGGCGTAACCACAAGCGTAACTGTATTACTTGACAGTTAATTGTGTATATACTATGACTGTTAAGCCAAATTACTAAGAAAATATTTCAATACGTCAAGTTAAACGCATAAATAAATAAACTAATTAAAATAAATAAAGTTAAATACATAAAAATAATTGCATTGGAAAAGATAATAATGTTAAAATAAATATGTTCTGTCGATAATGTAAATCCGACATTGTATTATTAGTTGCGCGGCATCTCAAGAGATGGCGCTGCGCGTAGCGTGTAATGTGCAAGAATAAAAAAAAAATATTATTAAAAAAACAAAATACCCGACTGCACACTAAAAAAAGAGTAAAACAAGCCCCACAATAATATTGATCAATCAAATGCTAAAAACTAATTATGTAATACCGTTTAAACAATACCTATATTAAAATACACTACAATATGTGTTCGTAATCGATAGTTAAATAAACAGAAACTTATTTTGAATACAAATTTACTGAATATAATTTATAAATGTTGATGGAAAGCATCGCAGGCGGGGACCAACAGAGGCTTACCAACAGAGGCTTATTTATAGTCATTTCGGTTGTGCACCATTTAGCAGAATTTTCGTTGGTGGCGGTCAAGGTGGTCCCCGCCTGCGATGCTTTCCATCAACATTTATAAATTATATTCAGTAAATTTGTATTCAAAATAAGTTTCTGTTTATTTAACTATCGATTACGAACACATATTGTAGTGTATTTTAATATAGGTATTGTTTTAAACGGTATTACATAATTAGTTTTTAGCATTTGATTGATCAATATTATTGTGGGGCTTGTTTTACTCTTTTTTTAGTGTGCAGTCGGGTATTTTGTTTTTTTAATAATAATTTTTTTTATTTATAACTTTTTAGCTGTTTTTATTTAACGAAAATGTTGTAGATGTAGAAGACTATGTACCTATATGTAAGTACCATTTTAAATTATTTCGACCACATTTGGCTTTAGATTACGAGTGATGTTACTCCGCAACATAAATTTACCGCCAATCTGGTAAGTTTCGCGTCAGACGACGAAGTATCGAAAAAATCGCTATTTAGAGACGACCGTCAACGACGTGTGCCCTTATGCGTGTGCCCGCATTCGGGCTGTATACTCGAGCATATCCCCCTCCGCACCGCGCCGCGCGCCGCATGCCAGGCCACGCCCTATCTTTTTGCTTGCTAACGCATGAGTTGCTTTGCGTTGACGCAGAATTAACATGTTCCCGTGGGAATTTTGAGAAAAAACGTATCCTATATTAATTACTCCCGTGATTGAAATGAATCTAATGATACCGCATACATATTTTTTTAAAGGGAAATTTAGAAAAAATATTATTATGTCTTTATCCCGTGGGACTTTTAGGATAAAATGTATCCTATGACACTCCCGTAATCAAGACAAATCTAACGATACCTCATACATCAAAATCCATCAAGCCGTTTAGGCTACAGGAGGTCACAAAGGAACAGACATACATACATACATACACTCGAAAAACATTACCCTCCTTCTTTGGCAGTCGGGTAATTAGTGCGTTTCTATTTGTACTAAAGCAACTGGTGGCCATAATAAATGCTTTCGTCCTGAGTTTGGAAGATTCATTAATTTTCAACTCTGGGTTTTTGGGGTCTTGTACTCGTTTCTGTAAAATGACAATAGGTACTATCTATTTATTAAACAAAAAATAGAACATTATTATCTTGATAATAATGAATTTAATTGATTCTTGAATCATGTTGAAAACAAATAAGACATTAGTGTCTAGGGCCGAATTTCGGATTAGGGTAGCTAAACTGAATATGAATAATACAACTCAAGAGTTTAGTGTAAAGCTAAGAGGAAACCCGTTATCAATAAAAATGGTTTAAAAAGTAGCCAATGGTCAAATATTGCCAAACTGTGTTTTTTGAGTTGTTAGTTGGGATAAAATAATAGGTCACATTTGACACTTCAACAAAATTCGACAACGTAACCTTGTAACAACGGTCATTGAATTTAAGAATCTCTCTATATTAATAAGCACAATTTCTTTAGTTGTTAAAGTTATATTTGCGTTTATGTATTGCAATAAAGACAAAAAAGATGATTTAACAATTTACTTTCTCTGTTAAACTAATTAAATATTTACTTTTCTACAGAATTAAACGTTGCTACAATGTTGCACCTGTCAACCCATTTTCTTTTTTAGCTCTATGTTCCCCAAATAGTCGTGTAGGAATATTCAACCATAAATGAAAAGCTACATTCTGATTAAAATAAAGAATTTAGGCACGGCGTCACGTCGAGGTACCCTTGTTGACCCTTGGACCGTCCTTATGTCTGGGGCACAAGTGCTATTTTTCCACTGCAGAGGGGTAACTTTATCTGACGCTGACTGAAAAAACCATAAATGGCACACAATATAGGTAAGTACTTTGACTTCTTAGAAAAATAAATAAACTTGTCGCGGATCGATATCTAGGATCGGTAATGAAAATCCTCGTTCTTTTCAATAATTTCGATTCACATTTGTCCAAATAAAAGTTCTTCTTTTCCATTAGGTATTATAGTATTCGATTCAAGTTTGTTTGAAGTACATATCGATTATTCACTTTAATCGGAGTTTTTTAGTAGGTCGCCTATCTATGAAACTTAAATTGAGAAGCGTCAAATGTGACCTATTAGTTTGGCTCGACTCTAATTGATACTTTGGTCCATGGAAATAATTAGCGTCCAAATAGTTATATTACAGGGAATAGACTGTCTCTTTGACTATTGGTTAAACAGATAACTAAAGTTAATAAAACCATAAGGTAAGGTAGGTAAGGTAAGGCACTTAGTACGCTAAAAAATTAAGTTAAGTCCAAAGTAAAATTGATATGTGTTTATAAATAACAATACGATTTAAATAATATGCATAATTATGTCATCATCATCATCAGCCTATCGCAGTCAACTGCTGGACGTAGGCCCCTCCACCGTGATCTATCCATGGCTTCTCGCATCCAGCCCTTGCCAGCCGTTCTGCGCAGATCGTCCCTCCACCTAGCCAGAGGGCGATGAGGGAGGTATAATTATGTAATAGGGTTTATTCCGTACAGTTATATTAATTAAATAAATAAAATTACAGGTTATATTAACTCTGGACAACCTTGCTATCCCCGCGAGTCCTAGGAGAATACAACAGTTGTGTTAACGATTATAAAAGTCTTGTCGGTTTGTTTGTGTTCATCTAAAAGATGAATTAACCGACACTATGAAATAACAGTAAGATAATTAGACACAGAATTTACGAGCTAAATAGGCGCACACCTTCTTCTTAGGGTCCTCTTCAGTCTTGAAGGTTGGGCGCCAGTTTCTTGAAGTTCTCTTTATCCTTTGCGAGACGGAAAAGTACTTCCACCCTGGTGTACCCGGTCCGCTGCCGTATGTAAAAAATCGTGGTTGCGAACCACGATTTTCTCTTACGTCCAGGACGTTTCTTCCTATCAAGATTGCCCATCATTATACCTAAGTTTGAATAGACTTTTACCTCAACTAATATGCTGACTGTGTCTCTGTCTCAACACGTGGCCCCCACGCACGCATAAAGGCGCGCTAACAATCATCTCAGTTTGGTTCGGGACCAATGACAGAGACCGACATGCGGAAAAGCACGATAATATACCACTTACCATGGACTAACAGTCCATGCACTAACTAATGCATAGGTTAAGGAACTGATTGACGGTAGCTCAGTGGATAAGAACGCGCCTTCAATGTGGGGGATCGTAGTTTGAATCCGAGCATGCGCCTCTGGATTTTCAAATCTAAGTGCGTATATCTTCAACTAGCTCGGCGGACGAAATACGCTGAGGAAATTTGCATATTTTGGATAGTTTCTGGAACATGTAAATGGTTAGACGTTCCAGAAACTATCCAAATATCCTTTAACAGGGGAACCAGGTCAACTGAATCTTGGGATTCTGTTGGTCTGGTTGTCGTACGCGAAAAATTGATTTACCCCAAAAGCGGCCACTTTTAGCGTGAATCAAAATTTCGCATTTATTACAGCACCTCATGTAGCTCCAGTTCCAGGATAAACCTGAGAATGGAGCTGATGGGGGAGATTTTGATCTCGTCTGCTGAGATCATATGTGCTCCTAGGTGCCGGCTTCTGCAGTGGTACAGCGTGCCCTAGCAGCGGGGACTTAAATGGGCTGATGATGATGATGATGAAATAATAAATAAATATTTCACAACATCACATACATTGATCTGACTCCGAAATAGGTAGCTAAAGCACCTGTGTTACGGATATCAGAATCAACAGTGGGATTACAAATATAGACATATAATACTATTTTTTTGTAAATATATAATTTTTGTAAATTATAATACATAGAAAACACCCAGACCAATACAAACAGACAATGTCTGTTTGTATTGGTCTGGGTGTTTTGTTATGTCAGCGTGTCTGCTGCCTTTAGAAGTCGCGGTAGCCGTCCGAGAAAATGCGGGCCAAACTGCCACCACGAGTCTAAGGTGAGGCCGAGATAGCGCATCTCGGCCTTCACCTCAACCTGATGTCCCCCCACAGTGTTATGCGCACCGTGGGGGAACCGTTCCCGAGGCCCTTTACTTTCCTAAAGGGCCTCGGGAACAGTTCCCCCACGGTGGGTTTTCTCCAGCGCCACCTCGAAGCTGAGGAGGCGCATTCGGGATACGACTAGGTCGCCTCCGTGGGACGCCACGCGAGCAGCGGCCCTGTACTTTGACCCCCGGGAAGTGACCAAGGTCTCATCATTCCCGGGAGGAGTACACCGCTGAGGGCCCAGTCGTACCCGATAGTCCACAGAAGTAGTCCGAGGACCGACCCCTGAGGAACGCCTAGCTTATTATATTTTTTTACTTACTCAATTTAAGGACTGATTGATCAGGATTAGTCAAGTAAGTTCACCAAAGCTACTTGTTACTTAATTATCTACTGATTAACTGATATTTAAAATAGCAATTAACAAGAATTTTTGCTGTAAACTCGAGATCATTGCGGGCTAGCAAGTTATTTTTAATTACTACTGTTATACGTGTTAAGTGCAAAAAGACGCATGGTCCGTGCTACAAAGACACATCTGTTGGCAACTCTAAAGTTTGATAAGTTACTCTTATATATTTTTTGGTTTTAGATTTAGGTAGTCGTGTACTTTGAAATAAAAACAATAAACGATACAAATTGTTTTATTATAATAATTTGGACTCAATTAAACAGTAACTTCCATTTGGAGAAACAGTGACGCAACTTGGGGTGTCATAAAAAAAAACTATTTTAGAGGGCGAGACTCACTTTTTTTTAGCGTATTTATTTTTTTGTAAAAATACAGTATCTGAGCTATATAAACCAATATATAGGAACGTTCTAGCCCTGATCGTTTTCAGGTAATGCCTGCAAAAGAGTATTTTTGTTTTAAATTGCATTTTCTGGAAAATTGTAAAATGTAAGTTACGTCGATGTAGCATCTTATGTGCGACATGTTCATGCAAACAAATATTTGTACTGTGCGGGGATCGAACCCGCAACCCTTGGACCAAAGGCAGCGTTCACTACCACTGTTCCAAACGGGTCGTCAACGGATATCTCGTCAAAGGATAGTTTCTCAAATGACGACTGCCGAGCTCTTGAAGCGCGCTGAGAGCGCTATCGTGTCAGGCCGAATATATATGTTTTGCCATTGAGTCTAAAAAAAGAATCATCATCATCCTCCTGCCCTTTTTCCAGGGTATCTGGGGTCGGCGCAGTATGTTTTCCATTTCCATACGTCCCTGTCATTCGTCATCGATCATCCAC
>JADPWL010002962.1:0-23824 GCA_019059595.1 Marasmia exigua | reverse complement strand
CGCGAGAGGATCCAAGAATTCTTCTGGCGTTGGCTCGAAGACGGGAGCCTCAGGAGGCACGGTGAAGGTGAAATTATCAGGTTTCATGGGGGACGCCGAGTCCCCCATACTAACTTCGACATTAGCTTCGTCACATTTTCCCATTTTTATGAAAAAATATGCAGTCCTCACAATGCAACTATAAACAACTACTTAACATCATCAAACGTTAAGGAATAAACAATGCACGACCACAAAGAAATAAAAGCATTAGGATTACTCTTTCCATAAGGAACCACAATGAGTTTAATTATTGAAAATTATCACCAACAAATAACAGAACCCACTTGCACGTCCGCCATGCGAAATTGAACTTTCGAAACGGGTGTTGCCACATGAAAATAATATAAACAAGATAGAAAGGCGTTTACAAAGGCAGTTTAAGGAGCCTAACTAAATATAAAGCAACCAATACATGTTTGATTAAATGGGGTTTGGCATTTTTTTATGGATGGAGCCTGCTCAACCCATATTGGCAAGGCAAACATGATGCGCGCTCCCCTAGGGGCGATAATTGGAAGCTCTCTGAGAACGACATTGCTATCATTTGAAGTATGTTTGGTTAAAAGTTTTGATTTACTGACGGTTTACGTAACTGTCAATTATCTTAGATTTTGATGAACTCCGCCCTAAATAATATGAACCGGCAGCTAATAAAGCAGAAATACGAAGTATTGTTGCGTTCCTCAAAGTAATACGTACGCAACTTCAGGAATAAGGTCCCAAAAAACAAAATTATGAATTTAAACATAAATATAGAAGACTGCTTTAAGAATAATCAAGCCAATTTCGCTAGAAATGAGTGTGTTCTCATCATTTTCAGACTACAAACTATTTTGAAAGAAAGAAATAAGAAAGAAAATATTGATAATTATTGACATCACATCACAACACAGAACTTATAGCAGTTGTAAACAGAACACAATTTGGCACAAACAGAAAACAAAACATAAAACAATTAAAAATATATGTAAATAAAACAAAAGTGTAGCGCGCATGGTGAGCCCCTAAGGCCAAGGAAAACGTGGCAAACGTTTGGCCACCCAGCGGCGCCATGATCGCGCCGCGCTGTACGCGCGCCGGCTTGCTTTCGCGATTGTTTACGTTAGCGGAAAATCCACGATTAATATTAATTTAAGACAGATTTTCCTTAGTATTTAAGTTAATTTGCAAGTAAAAGTATTACTAGAAGTCTGGAGTTATTATTTAACCCCTGACAAGGCGCCCTGAGAAAGAAGAACAAGAAATAGAAAAGTCACACGCCGGCCACAAAAGAAAAAAAAATAAAACTATATTCAATTATGTCCAGACAGTGCCAAATGAATATTATGATGTGTTATGACGTCTAGTAACTGTTAGAAGTTACTGTAGATACTCACACTCCTATTTATTCATTATAATAATTTAATAGTATGTATCTCATTATTATTTCATATTTTCTTCTTAGTAGATATACATACCCACATTACACATACATGTTAGGTACACAAAATACACTAGACAAGCGTCCGTGGTACTCATTCAGCTGGTCTCACTAAAAACCAGCGTTATGGCCTTTGTCTGGCTGTGACATAAGCTGAGTGAGGGCCATTTATACTAGCAATTTTCCAAACAGTAAATAAAATTCTAATACAATAAGGCCTAATCACAGCTACAGTTAGTTTATAGATTGTAAATCGTGTCATAATTACTTTAGAATAATTCCATACTCGTTAACTAGCCTAGAATGAATTATTGAACTAGAGTATAAAATAACAAAATATGAAATTTCATCAAATGAAACTATTCTGATCACTAAATATTTTTCTGTTCCACTCTATAATGTTTCCTCACCAGAACGCAATAATCTGATATATTCTGCCGACGCCTTTATTATAACTATTATTTGTATCATTTTTGGGAGCGAACCATATTTATCCCAAAAATAAAGAGAATATTAATCACTATCCCGTAAAATTGTACGGAAAACTTTCAATTTGTCGTTGTCAATTTTTAGAAGCTGTCTCAAGCTTCCAAAAATTGACACCAGATGTGCTAGTGAGAATCTTTGCCTCGCCAATAATTATACGCCATTTTATATTTCACTTTATTCTGTCATTGTCAAGTTTTTAGGCGAGATTAAGCTAGCGGGACGTAGATTTATGGCGTTTTTAACCTTGGAGAAGACCTGAATATAGATCGAGCATTTGGCAAAATTACCGGTCAATTTTATATCGACGTGTCTCTCTTATACACTTGACATTGGCGGAGTCACACGCGCGGCCGTAACCGTGCGCGGGATAACACCATAAAAAAAAAAAAAGCTAGCGGGACAACTCGCCAGGAAAAAAATAAAGTGATATTTTGACAAAGTGGGTTGTCAATAGTAGAAATCAGTCAAAGCCTCAGTCACTTAATAAAATGGAGGAATTTTTATTTTTTTATGATATAGGTGGCAGACGAGCCGACGGATCACCTGATGTATATCTGTATTACCTAGCTTTTAAGTTTTGTATGTTTGCAATGAAGAGTATCTATCTATCTATTTATCTATGGTAAGCGATTACCGCCGCCCATGGACACTTGAAACACCAGTGGTGTCACAAGTGCGCTGCTTACCTTTTAACCCCCCTTCCCCTGGATTCGGCCTCCAGTACCCTCACTCACGCAGCGAAACACAGCGCATGACTGCTTCACGCTGCTTTCCACGAAACTAGCCGGTAGAAACAGCTTAGATTAACAAATATGAGGAAAAAATATCTGATTCAAAGATTATGGCAGAGTAGACGCTCCATTTTCAACATAGAAAATTTTTATATGTTAATAATATTTTAAATTTAATTTGCATACAGGTTTTTCTTTAAGATACCTAGGTACCTATGAAAAATCCGACTGCTAAAAAACCACTCACAAAGTACGAAACAAGTAAATATTCTCTGCTAATAAAACTATAATGCCTTATCGACGTGGATAACTAGTAGAAGACGTATTGTTTCAAAGTTTAGCCCAAAGACGCCAAAAGAAAATAGAGATCGATATCTATAATTATCCATCCATGGATCTTCGACAACCGATATCCGTATAAAAACAATCTATTGAAATTGGTTTCTCTTTTAAATTGATTTAAGGTCGATTGTTTTTCATGCTGACGAAGGGAGGCGCGGTGTTGGAAATAGGGCAAATCCATCTTGTTGCACATTTCGTTACGATGGTTTCTCAATTTTCCAATTTACTTATCAATTTATCAAAACAAATTTTGAGTGCAAAAAGGGTAAGGGGCAAGGCGAAACCACTTGCCCGAAGGTCCGACGATAATGTAACGATATCATTGGTGGCGGCCATCTCATACCTTGGATCATCATGGATGGGTTACATAGTTTATATCTTGGACATAATTTACCTTTTAGTCGGGGGCCACAAGTAGTAAAAGGACGAGGAGGATCCAGCTGGGATTGGCTGCTTTCGGTTAGGCTACCTTTTTAAATCTAAAATCCCGCAGTGCCTTAAGACAAAGGTATTTAACCAATGTGTCCTCCTAACGCTCACATATGGGGGGCCGAGACATGGACGCTGACTAAAGAAACTATGCACAAGTTAAAGGTGGCACAACGTGCTATGGAGCGTTCCATGCCCGGCCTTTCTTTACGAGACCGCGTACCAAACGATAAAATTCGAAAGAGAACCAGGTAGACGTTGGCACGCGCGTGTGTGAGGTAAAGTGGAGATGGGCAGGACACCTGGCAAGGCGTAAAGATGATAGGTGGACTATAAAGCTTACCGAATGGCAGCCAAGAATGGGACGGTGTCCTGTACGACCACCTGCACGATGGTCCGACGATATTGTGACGGCAGTGGGGAAACAATGTATAAGGCTGGCAAAGAAGAAGCCTAAACTCAGCAGAGGGTGGATGTGGGCTGATATGATGATGATGATGATGATGATGGCCTACTGTTATAGACAGTATATGTATGGCTTTGTGCTGATATGTTAAAGTAGTGTTTGGTTGGAGTATGTTTGCTTTTGCAGATCAGTCTGGCTCCGTACTCCGATCAAACCACTCGCGCCACAATAAAATAACATATATCAAGTGAAATTCTTTTTTTTAAAAACGCTAACTCGGAGTCCCGTGTAACATTGGTGGCAGCGGTGGGATTGTCAAAATCCCCGGTCCGTCTAAAAAGTCGCGAGTGTCTTAAATCCAGACTCAATTTAATTTCCTTTATCAACATCCAGTGAAGAATACTTTACTTCTGTGTCCTCGTGATAAAACCTTAACTCTGTATCGTAGTGATAAAAACTGAACTCTGTGTCCTGGTTTGAAGAATATACATACCTTTGCCTGTGTCCTGGTGAAGTCCTGGTGAAGAAGCCCTCTATCCTGGTGAAGAAGCTCCCTATCCTGGTGAAGAAGCTCTCCAACCTGGTGAAGAAACTCTCTGGTCTGGTGAAGAAGTCCGTTGTATCCTAGGGAAAAAGAAGATATACTTACCTGTCCATCACCAAGTCGACTGACGCAATCCAGCCCAGTTGCTTCAGTCTCGTATCCAGAAGTACTCGTAGAAGAAAACTTACCTGCTAGATCCAATACATACCTGTAAGAAACTTATATCTACATTTACCCGAAGATGTCCTGCTCCACGATCGCCATATTCCTGTAAGTCAGTAAACATATTTATACCCCAGTGAATCCAAGTGAAAAGTTTCCCAGTGTATAATTAAAACTCATTCCGAAGTACGAACAATAATTCTAAGCCTAGTACAAACAATTCATAATAATATTATTCAATTGCAGTCCGAGACCAGTGCAGCCTCTTATCGTTTCTCGGTAACGCTGTGCTTATCTTTTGTTTAGACTGAGCCTCAGCCGTTGCAATGCCTAAAGACGAGTCCGCAACTAAAACTGTAACAATGTCAGAGATCGACTTGAATATTTTAATCAAGTTTATAAATAAATTTGATGGAAACCGCGAAAAATTAAACGCATTTATTAACAATTGTAGAAATGCAATAACTTTAGCATCTGCACAACAACAAGACATTTTATTAAAATACATTTTGAGCCAATTAGAAGGGCGCGCTGAAAGTGCTTGCTCAATAAAAAATTTTGAAAATTGGCAACAGTTGGAAGACTTCCTCAAAGCTCAGTACGGTGATAGGAAACATTATGCTGCACTGCTTTCCGATTTGCAAGACTGTCGGCAATTGAATAACGAAACGGTAAATCAGTTTGCTTTGAGAGTAGAGTCATGCTTATCAAAATTAATGAGTGAGATAAATATATCAATTCCTACAACAAAAAAAGGCGAACTGACTGGCCGTCTCGCAGCAATGCAAGACCTTGCTTTACATACTTTTGTGAGTGGGCTCAACCCACGATTATCCACTGTGGTCCGGTGCCGTGACCCTGAAGCACTCAATGACGCGATTAATTTCGCTGTATCAGAAGAAAAAATCTTCCAAGCTACTTCGCGACGCAATCCAAACTTTGGACATAGTTCCCATCAGAATTCCAACCCTGCGGGTCGCTTTCGTCAATTCCCGCAACAGAATCGATCAACTCCGCAACATGGAATGAACAACAACCACATGACGTCACCACCATTTAGACCAATAGCGTCCTTAGTGTGCCGTTATTGTAAATTTGCAGGTCACACGATTGACAAGTGCCGCAAACGTGAATATAATAATATGAGATTTGGTAACTCTCCTAATGGGCAGAATAATGGCCCGTCATCAAATTCTTTTAACGAAAATCGGAATCGACCAATCCACGCAATTGCTACTACCACAGAAGATTATGGTACAGACGAGACAGATAATTTAAACACGTCCACTTTCCCGTCTGGTATCGAACGGGAAAGTTAAATTCCAAAGTCGATACCCACCAATCTAAAGAGGCAACATTTTCTATTCCAGAGCAATCTAACAAACAGGGTAGCCAGCCCCAATCTCATAGATTTGCCATTTCCAATTCCACTGTACCCAGTATGCCTATTACAACAATTTCTACTGCTCCCATTGAACATGAGGTATCTCCTGCGTCTTCAAAGCCCACTGTGGCTGATAAACCTTCAACATCCTCTGGACCTAAACTTATTAATCTAGACTCCTCTTCTGCTCATGTACAAACTCCAACGCCGCATCCTCTCCGCACTGCACCTGAAAAAGAAAAAACACTAGTTTATAATATTACAACTAATCCATCAAGAAAATACTTACCATTTGTCGAAGTCCATACATCTGTGTCATCAAAGCCATTGCTATTCCTCGTAGATAGTGGAGCATCCATTAGTCTCATAAAGGAAAATTCTGTAGAAATAATGCCAGAAATAATAAAAGACCCTATATCATTCTCCGGAATAGGTGAGAGTAAATGCAGAAAATCCTTGGGTCATATAGAAATCGAATTCAGTTTATTAAAACATAAATTCCACGTCATTCCAAAACTAGATTTCCCATACGACGGAATTATCGGCAACGATATTTTGTCAGATTCGCATAGCAAAATCGATTATAAAGATGAGGTACTTGTAATAAACGAAACAAACTTCCGCTTGAAATTCAATGAGCCTATTTACACCATTCCGCCTCGAACTGAAACCATAATAGAATGCTCAGTCGAGAACCCTGAACTGAAAGAAGGTCTCATCATCAACCAAAATCATATTGAGTCAATTCTTATAGCTAACTGTATTGTAAAGGTGAAACCTAACTCTAGAATTAATATTTCAATTGTTAACACTTCCGAAAATTCAATAAACTTAAACTCTGACTTAAAATTAAAACTAATACCTTTAGAAAAAGAAAACAGTCATCAAATTTTCCATATGTATCAACCAAAATGCATTCCAAACGATGCTTTAAATCGAGCTGACCAAGTACTACATCTTCTCAGAGTATCTCACCTAAATTCTGAAGAGCGAGACTCTTTATACGAACTTTGTACTACCTTTTCTGATATATTCCATCTCCCTGATGATAAGTTGTCCTGTACAGATCTCCTTCAACATGAAATTCCTACTACGTCGACTATACCCATCAATACAAAATCATATCGATTTCCTGAAGTACATAAACAAGAAGTCCAAAAACAAATAAATAAAATGCTCAATGATGGAATCATAAAACCCTCAACATCTCCATGGTCTTCTCCTATATGGATAGTCCCAAAGAAAATAGACGCATCTGGCCAACGTAAATGGCGTGTAGTCATAGACTATCGTCGTCTGAATGACATATCAATTGGGGATTCATATCCAATTCCAAACATAACAGAAATTCTCGATCAGTTAGGCAAGAGCAAATACTTCAGTACCCTTGACCTTGCCTCTGGGTTTCATCAAATAAAAATGTCTAGTGAAGACGCCCCCAAAACTGCATTTTCAGTCCCACAGGGACATTACGAATTCACACGAATGCCATTTGGCCTCAAAAACGCCCCTTCAACTTTTCAAAGGTTAATGAGTACTGCGTTATCAGGTCTACAAGGCATCCAATGCTTTGTCTACCTTGATGACGTAGTCATTTATTCATACGATCTCACCACCCACATGAAAAACTTATCCAATATCTTTGACAGACTTAGACATTGCAACCTAAAACTACAACCGGACAAGTGCGAGTTCCTTCGAAAAGAGGTATCGTATCTTGGCCATATCATCACAGACAAAGGTGTTAAACCAAACCCAGAAACCACTAAAGCCGTTGAGCATTTTCCTCAACCAAAATGTCCTAGAGATATCAAGTCTTTCATGGGTTTAGTCTCTTATTACCGCCGTTTTATTCCAGATCTGTCCAAAATCTCAAAACCCCTTACAAAACTTCTAAAAAAGGACGTCCCCTTTGATTGGCAAAGCGACCAACAGTTAGCTTTCGAAACCCTAAAGAAAATTCTCATCTCCGCTCCGATATTAGCTTACCCAGATTTTTCTAAACCTTTCGTGTTGACGTGTGATGCATCTAACTATGCTGTTTCAGCCATTTTATCTCAAGGACCTGTAGGAAAAGACAAACCCATTTCCTATGCCTCAAGAACCCTTAACAAAGCCGAGTGTAACTATAGCATTACCGAGAAAGAATGCTTAGCAATTATATTTGGCACAAAAATCTTTCGGCCATATCTTTATGGTCGCCGCTTCACAATTGTGACCGATCATCGCCCACTTAAATGGGTTTTTAATTGTAAAGACCCCGGATCCAAACTCGTTAGATGGAGATTAAAACTCGAAGAATTCGACTACGATATCGAATATAAGAAAGGTAAAATAAATAGTCATGCCGATGCTTTGTCTAGATTCCCAGTAAACCCCATCCAACAAAATGACGAGCCCAAAATCCAGGAAACAGATGATCCTCAACCTGGAACTAGTAATATGCATCCCCATTCGAGTTCCATTCCTGAACAAAGTCCTGACTTAATCAATTTAGACGACTTTGGTCCTTTTGACCTCAGTCCTAATCCTGAAGAAATAGATGTCGATTTTGAATCCTTAATCAGCAAGGTCCCGCCAAACACTCCTCCTGAAAACGAAGATTTTGAAGCATTAATAGATGACATCACCACTCCCTTGCCCGTGCGAGCTCCACCTGAAACAGAAAAAAGAGATATTAGTAATATTTCAAACAAAGAAGAATATGGGAAGTTTCTAAAATCATTTGCAGATAAAAATACAACTTTCGATACTAACCTGAGAGAGTATAATGACAGTCTAATGAAAAGTACTTGTCAGACCATCCTTATACCAACCTCTCTCGACTTAGATGAGTCAAATCCCTACGTCCAAGATCTTCTATCTAACCTAGAAAATCCAGAGGAGTTAATACAATCTGAAAAAGAATTATATAAGTTTAAAAAGGTATCACATAATAACAAAGTATTTTACTTACTGTTTACAAAGGTACACCATTTCGATGAATCCACGTATCCCGAAATCTTTAACACTCTGGCGAATATAAAGGACGAATTATCATCTATTGCTCATATTACCGAATTTGCCATATCTGATTTTCGCAATCCTTTTGAGAAACTTTCCTTTGTAAAAATATATAATATACTTACTTATCTTTTCCATAAATCCTCTATAAACATCAACATTTATCATAACAACGTTATATATCCAACTTCGACTGAAATACAAAAGATATTGCGAGAAAATCACGACATACCTATCGCCGGTCACCTAGGTATTTCCAGAATGTATAACCGAATTCGTGATAGATATTATTGGAAAAATATGAAATCCGACATAGAAAACTACGTGAAAAACTGCACTTCCTGTCAAGCCAATAAAGCCTTGCGCCAAATTAATCGTGCTCCGATGCAAATTACTACTACTTCTACCCGTCCTTTTGAACGCGTGAGTCTTGACATTGTGGGTCCCTTACCAGAAGCTGGACTTACAAAACTCCGTTTCATTTTAACACTCCAAGATGATCTCACTAAATTTTCCGTAGCTTACCCGATTACTAATGCAACCGCTGAAGAGTCATGTGAATGCCTCGTCCACTTTATCACTCTATTTGGTATCCCTAAATCAATCTTAACCGACCAAGGTACAAATTTTACTGCAGAACTCTTTAAAAAAACCTGTAATCTTCTGAAAATAAAACAATTATGGTCATCCCCATATCACCCCCAAACCCAAGGTGCACTTGAACGCAGCCATTCGACACTCAAAGAGTACCTTAAAAGCTTCGTCAATGAAAGCCATTCAAACTGGCACAAATATGTTTATACAGCCATGCTTGCTTACAACACTAATGTCCATTCAACGACCAACTTCACACCGTATGAGTTAGTTTTCGGGCATAAACCTTTAATTCCAGATTCTATTTATAATCCTCCAGATCTGTCTTATCCCGAATATATAAAATCTCTGTGTCATCGATTAAAACTCTCTCGCGAGAAAGCTATTGAAAATATTAAAATTTCAAAAGAAAGGTCTAAAGGCTACTACGATGCCCATTCTCGTCGTGTCCAATACAAAGTAGGCGAATATGTTTATCTCAAAAATCACCTTCGCTTACGGAAAGCACTATCCCCTATTTGGAAGGGTCCATATAAAATTGTCAAAATTCATGGTAACAATACCCTTTCTCTTTTAATCAACCGAAGACATGTGAAACATCATTTCGATGAAATCAAATCATCTCAAAGTCCTTAATTCATTTTATTCTGTAAATAATATATATAGTTTACTATTTTATACACATATATTTATAATATAAAATTTTGTACATTTTACTATTTAATATTTTCAGACTTGCTGCACTTTATTGTAATGCCGCCCTGGCCGAAACTGAAAGTCAGTATATAGAAAAGATCACCAAAAGCCCTGGTATACTCTTCGACCCTGTTGGCACATTGAAAATAATTAATGATCATTTCCACATCGTTATTCCAACCGAAATTATTCCTATTCAACATCACCTCGAAAACTTTCATGAAGTGTTCGGTACGATTCGATTCTATTGTAGAGAAAATGACGAAATAAATATTTCTGAGTGTCACAATATGTTGCAACCTCTAGAAGCCCTTTTTAATGATATTCAACGTGATTTCAAATCTATCTCTCATATAATATCAAACGGTATCTCTAAAAGATCCGCATGGTTTGGCGTAGTTGGAACCGTGTTCAAACACATATTCGGCACATTAGATGAAGATGATGCTAGAAATTATGATAATGCTGTCCAAGCTCTTTATAAGAATGATAAGAAATTAGCAGACTCTTTAACAAAAAGCATTATAGTTTCACAATCAGCTATTTCAAACATAAATAAATCTTTGATAGAGATAAATGTTAACCAAGCGAAATTAAGCGAGGTCATTGACCAATTGACAACGTCAATTATTAATGTAACTCATGCTGTTAATGCTGTTAGTTTAAGGAATAGGCTAAGTAATATTCTTAATGTTCTTCAATCAAACTTACTTACGATTTCTTTTAAAGTCGAAGATTTTCTTAATTCTATCCTGTTTGTCAAAAGTAATACTCTGCATCCGTCAATACTGACACCAAATCAGCTGTTCAATGATATTATCAGTAACCTTAAGGTTATTCCTAAGTATAGAGATTTCCCTGTGAACCTAGATATAAGTAATATTCATACTCTTATTAATATAGCAGATTTAACCTGCTACTATCTTAATGATAAGTTAATGTTTATTGTAAAGCTTCCCTTAGTTAGTTTACAGCAATTTAGTATTTATAAGAACATACCTTTACCAACTCCACACGCCAATGGTAGCTTCAATTCCTTTGCCATGATCCTTCCCTCAGAACAATTTTTAGCTCTTAGTACTGATAGACTATCCTATACTTACCTTAAAGACTTAAACAATTGTAAAAATATACTCACCGAGACTTACCTTTGCGAAATAACCGATGTCTACGCCGTCCTTAATAGTCCTTCCTGTGAAATCGAAATCATAACCAAAACCTTAACTTCCTTACCTGATAACTGCCCCTATAAATTAATATTTGGTAATATCGATATTTGGCATAAGCTTAATAACAATAAATGGGTATATATACAATCAGAACCTACAAAACTTACCATTGACTGTAACCAGAAATTATCTGAAGTAGTCATATCCGGTACAGGTGTACTTAACATTCCTCCTGAATGTGTTGCCTTCCATAAAAATGTTAAGTTAATAACAAAAAATATATCCTAACATAACTGTACCTGCAGTGTCTTCTGATTTTAATATAATTAATGATAGTTGCTGTAGTTTTAACCGTCTAAGTAAAATAAATGCCAAAATTTCAAATGTTAAAATTAAAAGTGTCAATTTAGAAAATTTAAAGAATTTTAAAGCTGTTTCTGACCAAATTGTTAATGATGTTCAGAACCTTGACAACCCTACAAATTTTAATAATCATATAAGTTTTCCTATTTTAAGTATATCATCTATAATTGTAGTTCTTAGTTTTATAACATACTATTGTTATAGGAAAAGGAAGTTTTCAATAAAAATTACAACCAATTCAGTACAAGAACAAGATCCTGAAAATTCTAATAGAACAAGTCAACCACAATTACGTTTTGATTAATTCCTAGAAAACTTACTTTTCCCGTAAGTTTCCTCTTAAGAAGGGGGTTGTTATAGACAGTATATGTATGGCTTTGTGCTGATATGTTAAAGTAGTGTTTGGTTGGAGTATGTTTGCTTTTGCAGATCAGTCTGGCTCCGTACTCCGATCAAACCACTCGCGCCACAATAAAATAACATATATCAAGTGAAATTCTTTTTTTTAAAAACGCTAACTCGGAGTCCCGTGTAACACTACGATCCAGTGACCCATCTGCTCGTCTGCCACTATCACATACAAAAAAAAAGGCAAAGAAGATTCCTAATGGGTACTCAGCAGTGCAAATAAATATTGTTTGTCTAGAGAGTGAAGCTCCGAACTTGTTAAAAAAAAATTTCGGTTTAGGCGTACATATTGGCGTCGCTAGTGCGCCGTACCCATCGCCTTAAGGTGACGGGCAGCCCACACTAGCGACGCCAATCGATTTTAATTTTTAGCTATTAACCGGATCTATTTTAAACATTACCGGGGTTAAAACCTCTCGGCAAACATACTTACACTATTTATTAAATAACCGTGCAAAAATGTTGGGCCCAACGCGTACGCGAAAAATTGATTCACGCCAAAAGCGGCCACTTTTTGTGCTTAGTGCGACCCAATATTTGTGCATAGTTATTTAATAAATAGTATAAGTGTTTACCGCGAGGTTGTATCCCCGAAATTGTTTAAAATAGATTCGATTTAGTAACTAAAATTTACAATCGATTGACGTCGCTAGTGTGCCCTACCCGTCACCTTAAATATCTGTTTCCTTTTATATTCTGTTTTTGATGCCTATGTATACTAGACCTAAAGGTGTGCCATGTGACATTTCATAAGCGCACTTCGTAAACTTTCATCACCAAAAATTAAAAAAACGAAACGCAATCGATGAATCCTGTCATCCGTCGTCCGCCATATTATTTCTATGCGAAAGGCCGATAGGTGCTCCGCAGCGCGAGTGACACCGTTTTGATTATGTCGAGTGTATAATATTGTTATTTTGCAATTAAACTGTAAACTCAGTGCCGGTAATCGACCTGTTAAAATGATTGTGAGATTATTGAGCGTTTTGTGCGTCGGAGTTCTGGTGGCTTCGGTGCACAACGTCGAAGGAAACAACGACAATGAAGGTACGTGATTTTGTCTTTACTATTTATTTTTTACACCTATCATTTCCTCGAATTTCCACCTGGTTTCGTAATAAATTTCAGTTCTTTTTTAAGCCAATTCCTCACAGAACTTCTTAAAGCGTTTTTAAACGGTTTTGAAAGTAGTTTTAAGTGAAAAAATGTTATGGAAAGATGATATTTTCCAGTGTTACTTTCGAAATTTTCCTGTGCCTGGTTATTATGCGTAGGGGCTACGGCACACGCCGTGTGGGTGTTAGGAACCGGCTCGACGGCTTTGGCCTGCAATGCACACACGCATCGTGTCGCGACGAGCGGTTGCGCTGGTTTTTGCAGTCGATTCATTTAATCTCGACAGCTATTGTTCAGCTCTGGATACCGTTTTTTCTTCCGCTTCAGTATCAGGCATTTGTCATTATAATTAATTGTTTAGATTGGGTTCAATAATGGATACACATGTACTGCTGTGGCACTTAACACACACCTTATACCTATAATTTTATCACAAAATTTGTAAGTTCTGAAAATTTTAACAACATAGATTACAAATGATTAATATGTGTACCTTGACATATTATGTTGAAGTTGAAAAATGGTCCTTAAAGTTTCTTCTAATGTTAAAAAAAAGTAATTTAATTATTATCCTTTCGTCACCATTTCTTATTACAGGTCTTCCAATTACTTGAAAATTAAGCTTTCTTTTGAAGATATTGAAGATGAAACAAATCCTTTTAAGAAAATAATGCATATCATGAAAATAAAAGAAGTCTGAAAATTTCACACAATCATTTTTACATGTTTTAAACTTTCTGGACTCATGATTACCTAATTGTTTACTGTAATATGTTAATGTATATTATTTTAGAAAAATGATTGAAGTAAAGAATATAAGAATAATTTAGATAGATAGAATTTAAATTGTTTTGCATAAACTTGAAAATGAAAATACTGTCCCTTCAGAATGTCTGTTTTAATTTAATTTACACTTAACAAAAATAAATAGTGCCATCACATAATTTTCACTCTAAAATGCTCAATTAAGAGGCTTCCAAAATATGGTTTGCTACAGTGAATAGATTTTTAATTCAGCATTTCATTGAATTCACAAACATACTTTCATCTTTTATAAATAGTAATAATAATATATTGGAGGTAAAAAATAACTCTTCATTCATTTTCAAATATTTTTTCCAGTATGTTGTGTTAAGCCCGATTCGATAACTATCTGAGAATAATCTATGGTGTAATGCTACATATTATATGGTGTGACAGCATTATGCCATAGATTTATTCTTAGATAAAGTGTCTTTGAATCGGGTGTTACTCTGTTATTGCAGGATACAACTACCCTGCGAAGGTTATGTGCTAAAGATTGACATTCCAGTAGAATTAATTGGTAAATTAATCATGTAGACATTTTTTCTTCAATTCAGTATTATGAGTATGTATTTACAAAAGAAAAGTAGTATATGTATATATTTGTATTCCCACTGTTGATTCTGATATCCATAACACAGGTGCATGAGCTACCTATCTCGGAGTCAGATCAATGTATGTGATGTTGTGAAATATTTATTTATTTATTTATTATTCAGTGAAATCATGTAAGAATTTGATAATAAGTGAGGATTTATCTTTTTTTATGCTCAGAATTTTATTCTTTTATAATGGTAATGTTTTGATCATCAACCACAGTGGATATTGCACTCAGTCTAAAGCTCTTGATTTTATGTGACTAATCTTGTTTGAATTATTCTTGAACTGCCAACAGCTAAGCGATAAAAATAATATTTTATAGAATTTCCACTTATCCTTACTCTGGATATTAAAATGGAGCTACAATAATTTATCATAAAAATGTAACTTACAATTAGACAGTCTTTTCGTTAGCCGTCTGTATCTGGAAATCTTAGTAGTTATAATTCAATATTTTAACAAACCTAATAACAATGCTAAGTTGGCAATAATAATATTTACTTAAAAATATATTTTACGAACCTATGTTACCTTAATATGGTATCTATGGATTTGGACTAAAGGAATCAACATAAAATCCTAATCCAAGAATGAAGAGTATAAAACCAATTGCTGAAGCATGGTTGACCGGCTGGTTGTGCAAGCGCATATACCGGCGTTGATACGAAAAACTAGTTTTGTCGTGAACTGTTGATACAGGGAATTAATGGCCACGCCCATATTACGTTCAACAGATGATTCAATGACGAATCCGCTCAAGTGTATGAAGAGGAACGTGTTGTCGTATTCAGGCATGAGGTAATTCAGTAGATAAGAACGTCAGCTTTCCAAACCGGAGGTTGTAGGTTCGGATTTGTGCTTGCACCCCTGGATTTTAATAATCTATATGCGTATTTCTATTATACCATTAAATCGGGGGTGAGGGAAATAATCTTGAGCAAACCTGCACGTTTGCTATAGTTACTGAAACGTGTAACCTGTTGGCCTACAACGATCCTTACGTGGCCCGATTCAGAGGGCCTAATATAAAGCAGACGTTACGACCGAATCGGAGTTTCCCTCTCTTTTACACGCGCTGCGCGTCTCCTTTCTTTGGATGCGACAGGTATTTTCTCGTTCGTTACGGGACGGGTTCATTGTAAACGACCGTGATTCAGTCGATCTGGTCTCCAATTTCCAGACTCCAAATGCCGGAATATGGTCTAAGCGTACCCCGGGTTCCGAATTGACAAGTATGGACGCACCTGGGAGTTAGTTTACACGCTTAGTTGAGATGAGAGATGAAGACGATGTCATGAATAGATTCTATCCGCCCTGGGGAGATCAGATGAATAAGTTGTATAATCCAT
Organism: Marasmia exigua; assembly: GCA_019059595.1. Lineage (NCBI taxonomy): Eukaryota > Metazoa > Arthropoda > Insecta > Lepidoptera > Crambidae > Marasmia > Marasmia exigua. Next base: position 7,773 of record JADPWL010002962.1, on the reverse strand, counting down.
CACCGCCAAGAAATGGAACTCGTTGCCGGGGAATGTTTCCTCCTTCCTACAAGCGTGAAGAAGCATCTCGCGGGCCAGTATGGCGGTCTCACTGGAGGTTATGCCTGACATCGCTTCCGTTGTAATTGTAACGAGGGCTCTTCTCTGGCTTACCGTCAGGCTGCGGAGAGCCAATATACTGTGTCACTATAAAAAAAATCGTAGCTCGTTCGTTAGGCTATCACGAAAGCTAATATGTCCTGTGGAATCCATTCATTACTCGGCACTCATGTATATAATCGCACAGAATAACTTGAAACTAATCTTGAAACAAAAAAAGAAACAATTTTGATCGTAGCGGTGAGTGAAATAGGTAGTTCCAATAGTTATGGTGCATTTATTTTTGTATGTTTATGTCTAATGATTGGCTGATTATGTATCTTGATATATCTTGGAATTTAATTGAATCAAATTAAATGTATTATATGTATGGCATTGAATGTATCTAATGTTAAGGAAAAACAATGTATCACATCATAATGTATCATATTAGCTCTGTAATTTTTTTTATTGTCTGAAATAAACGATTATCATTATTAATAGACATGCACCCTAAACAAGCTGTGCTTTTTCATAGAAAGCCATACTGGATAACTGCACGAAATCGTTAGTACTGGGGTGAGGTGCTGGGCGACATTCTTTCTCTATGGCACCCGTATAGAATTTGCGTCAGGGCCGGTGGGATCTCTTTCACACTCTGTGACGTTTTTTTCCGAAAATGGCACATTAGTTCCATGGGTAATAACATACCTACTTCAGGTACACAGATAAAACAAATAGCTGGAAGAGTTCGGGTGAACGAATGAATCGGGCTCAAACATCGATGAGATTATATGATCGAAGGAGTCAAACAAACCGTTTGATACATTAAGCACAAAACCTATTTTTGTCGAAATGTCAACTTGTTCAGTGGTTGCTAGCGGTTGTTTTCAAAAATTCAAGAGGAAATGTTAACATAACAACCTACGCTAAAAATGGCATCTCAATTCACATTTAAATATGTATTACATTTTCTTTAAAAAAACTGATGTAGGTATAATTGGAGGAGACACATTAGTCTATGACGCGGCAGATCTCTCTTGATCTGTGAGTAAGTAGGTATGTTGATAATTTCAATAACTTAAATAGTCCATTAGAAAAGTACACATTGGGCTCAAAAAATTGGTATAGTTTTTAGACTCAAGTTAGTTTTGAGACCAAAGACTTGCTACTTAAGGCTACGTTGAATTAATTACCAAATTATCTAGGTTATCGGTTATTAATTACTTGTTGTTGCTAATCGAGACACGGCTGATCAAACAAGCGCGATCTAGACTGTTGTCGAACGGGCCTAAGTTTGCTGTGAAATGTTTGGAAGCTCAATTTTGATTTGTTTGACCTATTTTATCATTAGGTCCTTTATTTCTAGAGTCCAGAGTTTTGAACCGCCTAGAAGCGTCTATGTTGAGTGGGTGGGAATGATTGATCGACATAGTTTTAGAAGTATATCGGAAAGACAGGATCTTTCTACTTTATTCATTAATCAGAAATATCAGATTTTTATAAAGTTATTTTTAGTTCTATACCGATCTCTAAGAAATAAAAAAACGGTCAAGTGAGAGTCAGACTCTTAAAGAAAATAGTTAATTAAAAGTCAATGAAAAACTTTATTTAAGTATTTTATTTTTTATGAGAAAGGTAGGCAAACGAGCAAGCGAGTCACCTGATGGTGAGTGATCACTGCCGCTCATGGAAATCAGCCACACCAGAAGGCATGGAGATGCGTTGTCAACCTCATTACATACGGAACTTAAGTTTCCTTACCAAATATAATTTTAACTCCGAGAGTCCATCTGGTATTAACATTTGGAAACATGGGGGAAATTCTAAAAAAATGTTAAATCCACCCTCAACCTTTGGTTCAATATCGATTGAGGATATCTGATAGATTAAAGTAGTGACGGCCTCAGCGCGAACCGGGTGTTACGATCGACTTGGAGTTCCCTTCCCTTTCAAACGTCGCCTTAACGATTGGAGAGTTAAAGATAAAAAATAGCTTACGTTGCCTTCTCTGTATATCTTGGAAACAGCCAAACTAGTCAAAAAGAAACAAGACGATGAGCTATCAATAATGAGCCTCTCAAAATGCCAGTGCCAAAGCTGGAACTCTATAAACGGAATTCCCATTATATGGCACCGCGAATTTACAACTCTCTACCAGAAGGTTTTGCTGGACTTCCCTATGGTAAATTCTGCAATGTGCTAAAGAAATAGCTGCTCGAGAAATGCTATTACTCAATTGACGAATTTTTTAAGGATAGTAATTATAGAATAAATAAATATAATACTAGTTAGCCAGAAGTGACATGTACCTTTAATGATTTAATGGAATAGTGTAGCAATTTTAAGATTTTTAAAATTTTTGTATTGTATGTACTTTCCGTGGGTTTTATTTGTTAATTTATTATGAACTTAACAGTCCACTAACTTTAAATAATATATTGTATTGTAATAATCGGAATATTTTGAAAATTTGCACGTCCATTACGACGGAATATGTTAGCACTATGTATATGTTAAGACCAATTTATAACCATGTTCTATCGCAAATAAATGATTGATTGATTGATTGATTGAGTCCTATTTGGAAGGCACCGAACCAGTCCTGACACGACAAATCGGAATGTGCCATTTTTGGAAAAAACGTCACAGAGTGAAAGAGATCAAACCAGCTTTAATGCATCTCTATACGAGTGCGGTAGAGAAAGAACGTCGCCCAGCACGTCACCCAGTACTAACGGCTTCGCGCGGTTTTTCAAATATGGCTTCTATGAAAAGGCTTCGTCTGGTTAGGGTGCACGTCTATGGTGAAACCTGGCCTAAAATGAAACAATCGAACATTATCTATGGTAACTTATGCGACATACCATAGATAACTCATGATTTCATCTCATTTGTATTCAAACGTAATTCTGTAATTTAGATTCTTGTTTCTGTTAAATGCTCAATGCATTTAATGTAAATAATTCCACAACACCAGTGCTATAAATACTAACTTGATTATAAATTCAAATATACTTACCTGCATTTAATTGAAACGGGTTGATAATATGGCAGACATCTGTGAATAACTTAGTTTTACCTGGCTTTAATGAGTCATTCAAAATGATTCGGAGCAGCAGCCTTAAGTGGAAATTTAATTCAGCTTGGCAAACATTATTTGCATGTGACTTTTTTTTGTATGGGAAATACCTATACGTTGTTCGCCGTATTTAACAAAGTCTTTTGTGGGAGAGTGCTGCATTCAATACCCGAATGTTAAGGTGACGGATAGGGCATACTAGCGACGCCAAACGATTTTAATTTTTAGCTACTAAACCGGATCTATTTTAAACAATTTCGGGGTTACAACCTCTCGGCAAACACTTATACTATTTATTAAATAAACATGCACAAATGTTGGGTCCAACGCGTACGCGAAAAATTGATTCACGCAAAAAGTGGCCGCTTTTGGCGTGAATCAATTTTTCGCGTACAAAACGGACCCAACATTTGTGCATGGGTATTTAGTAAATAGTGTAAGTGTTTGCCGAGGGATTGTAACCCCGAAATGTTTAAAATAGATCCGGTTTAGTAGCTAAAAATTAAAATCGATTGGCGTCGCTAGTGTGCCCTACCCGTCAATTTAAGATGTATAAGTAGTGTATCTTTCAAGGTGTGATGAACATGGAAACTATATACTTATTGAATCGGCAACTATATTTATTAGGGATGACGATAAATAATAATTGGGTACTGTTATGAATATTCAATTCTCGTTCAGGGGACAATATGATTCGGTCAAGTAGGAAGAACTTAAGTTCCGTCCGAATTTGCCGGTAGGTACAGTCAGCATCAAAGTGATCTTAGCGTTCAAATCTACCAAAAATATGTGTACAACCAAAAAATTAATGCATTTGATAAAAAAGAACACTTTAACCACACTTTTTAAATCAATTATTTTGTACACCGTAATGGTAGAACATGTTGGCACTTTGCATGTGTCTGACATCTTTTTTATGTGATAGGTGGCAGACGAGCATACGGATCACATGGTAAGCGATTGCCGTCGTCCATGGACACTCGCGACACCAGTGGAGTCACAAGTATGCTACCTTTTCACTCACGCAGCACGTCTTTTCTGTAGGTACACATGTTTCCTAGCAAATAATTTTATCTTTATCTTAACTAAATTTTATTATCTTACTCTATGCACAATACCTTAACGTGATTTTAAATCCTTGTCCATTGTTCTCGAACATCAAATGAAAATGCGCCTTGGCAGTAACTTTTTTTTATGGCATAGAACAAATTGTACAATTAAGTTTCTGTAATGCCTAGTTTTTTTAAGTTGTGTTTTTTTTTGTGTAATAAAGTATATCTATCTATCTATAGGTGGCAGACGATCCGGCAGAACACCTGATGGTAAGCTATTACCGCCGCCCATTGACACCTGCAACACCAGTGGTGTCACAAGTGCGCTGCTTACCTTTCAACCCCCCTTCCCCTGGATTGGGTCTCTGGTACCCTCACTCACGCAGCGAAACACAGCGCATGCACTGCTTCATGCCGATTTTCGGTGAGGACGTGGTATTACTCCGGTCGAGCCGGCCCATTTATGCCGAAGCTTGGCTCTTCCACTGTAATTCCCTTCGTGAGTGAGTAGGTCGCTCGCTTGCTCGTTTGCCTCCCTTTCTCATAATAAAGTGGCCTTAGGCGTAGAAATCGCAACATACAAAATTAAACGTCTTTTCTTACTTGTTTGAAAAAGGTCCTTCCTTTGTCCGATGCCTCATTCATAACCATAATTTCTATCAATTATCAACAAAATCTGTTTCCTTGATATAATTGCAAACCGCATGAAGGATTTATGATCTCAGATTCAGTTCCAAGGGTACCAAAGAGATAAATTATCTAAGTTTCTGTCATTTGACCCAAATCAATCTACAACTTAAGTCATCGTCCGTTAAATAATATACTGAGGAGTTCTCTGACCATGGCTCATATTAATCTTAATCTCTGTTAAGTCTGTAATCTTAATCTCTTGTATTTCAAAATAACGGGCTAGAACAAAATTCTTTAAGATAGCGGTCACTACTAGCGGTCGCGATGAAATTCGGTTTGCCACAAAGTAGCCTATGTCACTGTCCATCCCTTCAACTACCATTTAAAAAGTCGTCCCTCCGTTTGCCGTGAAAGACGAACAAACGAACAGACATACTCAGTACCATTTATAACATTAGCTAGTATGGATGCACAATGTACATACCTGCTTATATCCTTTATTCCCACTAGTTCCATTGAACAGTTCCACCGTAGAACTAATGGGACTTTTTTTCCCACTAGTTCCATTAAACCAAATAATGGAACTAATGGGAAAAAAAAGTCCCATTAGTTCTACGGTGGAACAATTTCTCAATAGTTCTACTATATTTCTTATGAGTTCAAAAAAACAGAATATTAAGCATATGTACGTACTAATATGATAATTAAAAAACAAAACAACAAATAAAGGAGTCCCGCCACCTGGCTGCATGCCTAACCCGTCGACCAAAGTGGGCACTCTGTTGGGGTTCTTCCACATAAAAAAATTCAGTGAAAGTTATGATTTTCTATAAATGATTCTTCCTGTTTTTCATTCAAGTTAGGTAAGTATTATATTTAAGTACCAGGAGAACATAGATTTTTGTTGGAGGTACCTACCAATATACCTCTTAGTCATTTATGTCAGCCTGGTACTTCTAGGACAAAATATGTAGGATCATGTGGTAATACCTACTTGTGGCCTACGATCAGAAGACCTCTCAGTGACATTGACCGGGGGGCGTTGTACGACATTATTTTTTTCTATGGGAAAATGTCAATCAACACTTACACTTGTAAGGAAAATAGAGGGAAAATACGATTAGTTCCGACTTTTGCCGGAAGCAACATACTCATAGGGCAACTATAACAATTTTATAGCCGATAATGCATCACCACATTAAAAGTTTCCTACTTATTAATTACCAGGGTAGAGATATTCCTCTTTCAAATCTATGTTGTCCCGTTACCTACTTAAATTTCAAGGAGTTGGTAAAAAGTTAATATTTTCTTTTACAATATCTTCCAAATGGTGAGACAATTTATAGATAAATGTAACTAAGTATAAAAGTTTTAGTCCCTGTAAAAAGATACGCCTTACGATAAGGTATATTGGCAGGTACCTCCAACAAATCTATGTTCTCCTGGTACTTAAATATAATACTTACCTAACTTGAATGAAAAACAGGAAGAATCATTTATAGAAAATCATAACTTTCACTGATTTTTTTTATGTGGAAGAACCCCAACAGAGTGCCCACTTTGGTCGACGGGTTAGGCATGCAGCCAGGTGGCGGGACTCCTTTATTTGTTGTTTTGTTTTTTAATTATCATATTAGTACGTACATATGCTTAATATTCTGTTTTTTTGAACTCATAAGAAATATAGTAGAACTATTGAGAAATTGTTCCACCGTAGAACTAATGGGACTTTTTTTCCCATTAGTTCCATTATTTGGTTTAATGGAACTAGTGGGAAAAAAAGTCCCATTAGTTCTACGGTGGAACTGTTCAATGGAACTAGTGGGAATAAAGGGCTTATATAATGCCAATAATATACCAAAAAAGTTTAGTGAAAAGAAAAAAAAAAACTGTAAACCTGGCAGGTTTTACCCAATAAAATTTCTAGTCGCCATTTAGAAGTAAAAAAAGAATTATGGCATTTAATTTTTTCTTTTAATATTTAATGTTTTTACGTCATTTTTATTGTTGCATTACAGCCAGTTCAATTCTTGATAAAGACCAAAGAGTTCCTAGCACTACATTTGAATCTCTACTAAGGCCCGGTTTGACCATCATCGTTATCCGTAAATCAAAAAAATTTAAAAAAGTTTATTTGTTAACAAACCCCATCGTTCACATAGTTTGTGGCGACATACCTTTTAATTAAATATATACCTGTATTAGGCAGTCGCCGCCCAATCCGACAGATAGATAAATCTATATTATAATGTTAGATTTTTATGAATGACAGAGCGCTATACCATAGATATAGAATCGGGCCTAATTATATGAAAAGCTAAGAAGTGATATTACCTATTGCTCTCTGTTATGTTACCATCGAAATTTATGGCTGTTACCTTTGAATAGGGAATTTCTCAAAGGCTGTTACTAAGTGAAATATTAAAACTCCATCCACAAAATCGAATCAAAGGCTTAGTAAATTAAAAATCAACTCGCCCTAATCGTTACGTTATGTCAAGAACAGCTCGGTTTCCTCGTAACCGCGGCGATGCCATATTCAGAAGCATTATCTGAATAACCAATGTCTCACTTAGCATTCAAGTAACACACGAACAATAGGCAGACGATCCCGTCATATTATTGCTGTAATGTAATGTAACCAAGGGTTCTGTTGATATTGAATCTTTTAAATATTTGTAAAGGTATATACGGTCAGTTCTTTCCAAAGTCTGTAGCATTCGCTCAAATGTTTACTCGCGTCATTCGAGATGTGTCATTACCATTAGCAGTCATGTTAAACATTTTCCAATCCTAACTTATTTAAAAATACTCGCTCTCTTTATCTCGGCATCTGTACGACATTTGTACGCTTTCTTTATAAATATTTTAATAAAATTTTCTTGGAGCAACAATACAGATTGTAGTAAACAGTTAGTGTCGTTTCATTTT